>PNEQ01102229.1:0-10319 GCA_003012365.1 Medauroidea extradentata | reverse complement strand
CTTTGATAAAGCGCGAAGAAAGCGTTGATATGTGTAACATTCTTATTGCTATAGAGAACGTAAAATTAGCCTTGATTTATTTAGATTATTGCGGGTTGCATACATGCGGCTGAAACACTTATGCGGCCTCTCAAGAGAATTTTGCAGTAGCAAGTCTATCATACTATCTAAAAAAATATACGGATAATTTATCTCGTAAGGGAACATTTTCCACTCTGTCACAGAAAATGTCCTTATTAGTGGAAATGGTAATATTTTGACTTGCAAATTCCCATTTTCATTTCATTGTTTTAGAGCATATTACACTCAGCCTAATTAACTATACCAAAATATATAACGGGAGTTGAAATTGAACAACTGCGCCTAGCCTTGTAGTTATCATGCATTAGCGGCTCAGCATGCAAACCATTACACTAACGGACAAATCATTATATTCCTCAAACTTCAGATTGTAAGTATTGTTACTCTTATATTTGTGCTTCATTTTGAACGCATTGATATTTTATTTTATTTGCGACTTATGTTTACAGTGACGAAGTTAAGGTGTAACCACCTTGTCTTACACTTAACCACTGAGAAAAAAAATCAAAGACAACAGAACATTGAGAAGTAAATATGATATCAAATTACAATAAGCATGTGTATTACCATCTAGAACATAAATTATTCCTGATTAATATTACATTGAGACATAATACGAAATTGTGTTTTAAGTACGGAATCATTATATATGAACAATTATGAAATAAATAGGATAGATAGATAAAATGGATATATTAGACAAGACAAAAAATAATAAAAGAACAAAAGGTATAATTTAACTAATAATCTCACAGGGAGACTCTGGCAAATATTAAAATATGTAGTATATACTAAGTAAATCTTATGGAAACTTAAGTTATTCCATTACTACATAGTAAAACAATAGTATATTTTGAAGAACATAAGAAGTAAGCTACAATATCAACTAATACCGAGAATATACAATATAACATTTACTTTCACACACGCACATATGCACATACTCACATATACGCTAACATGCATACACGCACACCTATGTCACACACACATACACACGGGTCAACACGTGTAATATCATCCACTGTTCATATTGAATTAATTTTTAAAATGTCAGTTTAGCAAATTTTTAAAATGAAGAAACAGACTCATGCTGTCTGGTTTTCTCATCGAGTGCATTCCAAGCACGCGCAGTGGCCACCGAAAATGATTTTGAATATTTACTGGTTCTATGCCTTGGTATTAGTAAAACCATATTTGATTTAGAACGGGTACTGATATCGTGACGGGACTGAAGTAAACTATAATTTATCAGCTAAATATTTCGGACTTTTAATATGAAGTACTTTTCTAAGTAGTAGTAGTAATAGTAGTAGTAGTAATACTTGATAAGTAGAAAGTTAAGTGCTTGTCGGATGATTCTTTTCCCATACGTATTCGTGACATTTAAAGGTCGTGTATGTGAATGTAGGGCACTGTCCGGTTTTTTCCTCTTTTGTAAATTTTTTTTAAGGAAACAAATTCTACAGAACTCGGCGAATATTACCTTGCGCCGATCAGATAATTTACCTATAATTTAACTGAGCGTGGCATAATAGTAACACACTGGACTCGCATTCGGGAAGCAGGTTTTTCTTGAGGACGGAGGAGGGGGGGGGGCAAGATATTTTTGGCGACAGTGACCTTGTTGCAACTTTTTTATTATTTATGTATATATAAATTAGAAACTTTAATAATAAAACTTCAGTTTTATGTGCTTAAGTTAGCATTATTTAAATAACAAAATACAAAAAGATATATATTTTATACACTTAAAATTATAAATCCAGGGGGGAGGCATTTCCCCCCCCCCCTGAACACCCAAATGACGCCCCTGTCGGGAAGACCTATTATTTTCCGAAAGTACTCCAGGCGAATATCGGAATGGTCCATAGCGCAAGGCCACCACAGTTTCTATTGGCGTCGCTATCTACAAGACGTTAATCCTAAATACCTACATACCTTCTCTTTTTTTTTTCAATGGTTTTACTTAACTACAGAAATATTAGAGTTATTCAATTTGTATCTTCATAAACCATACCATAACACTCGCATCCAACCCAAGGCGATCCGAGTTTGATTCCCAGCGGTATCGGTCTCCGAATTTTTGCGTATGGGAATTGTGACGAACGACGTCGCTAGCCGGTGGGTTTTCTCTGGAATATCCCGCTACCCCGTCCTTCTCATTCCAGCGTTTCTCTCATGTGGAGCCTCAATTTACGTCTTCCTTCGGGGTACGCAGATTGTATACGGTCACTTCAGTGATATAATCTACATTTACGGTACGTTGCCCTGAACTTCCATTATGACCGCGTCGCAAAGCAGTTTTGTGATCGTTAGCCACGCTAAACAAGACTTTGCGTAGAATCGATTACAACTCTCTCTTTCTCTCTCTTTGCGACTGCGAACTGTCCACGTGACGCACACATATCGAAAAGCCTTCGCAAAGTCTGCCGCAAACTGGCACGCCGTCTCGAGGGCTCGCTACGACTCGCAAAGTGGATTTCTAAGATAAAATGGCGGACATTTTCCTTGAGTTGCCGTAACCTCACACATTTAAACAACTGTAATTAAATTAATTGGCGTAGAAACAGTCCGATACATATGTTACATCAATATTTACGCTTCGAAAATCAGTTTTACGAATAAAAGGACAGATTGTTAACAAAAAACTACACGACTTCTGTAAAAGAAATGTAGATTTCGAACTGATATGACCTTTCGAGTGAGCTGTTTTGTTTAAAAATTTACAATTAAAAAATATTAAACTACAAAACTCTCAATAAAGTCTTTATTATAGCGTCACTTAAGCGAATGTATTTCTAAAACAGAAATAATGTATAGCTATCACTTTACAGGTAAACAACTCGTAGTGTCATATATTGGAGTATTGGTTATCGCCATTGGCTAGTAATCGTATTACTTTTTGAGCGTTATTCAGTAAATTATAGTTATATGTACTGTAACATTACTTATATGCTTAGAATTAATAGATTAAAATTTTCCCGTGCAGTTGTTCTTACTGCCACGATTAAATTACGAGACAATTAGCAGAGATATCAAGTAGTATTTTATAATAACAATTATTTTGGCAATATTAATAATATATTTTAACGCATTATTTTCAAGCGAATATTCACAAACTTTTATGGAGACATATTACTTGGCTGAAAAACGAGTCTTTCAAATGAAATCATTACGTCGTCTCGTAACTCGTGTCACAAACGTAAACACTAAATTGTAATACAGAAGAACCACACTTTCTACAACATTAACTCAACATCAATATAGTAATACATTTACACGTTATTTATAGATGCCTAAATTTTCATTTGTTTCACTAAGGCCAATTTTTTATTTATTTAGTTTTGTACGTGTGTATATTTCCATGATCTCACGAAGATCAACAGTACGTTGGAAGAATCATCCTCATCAATTATTTTTCAATGTATATCACTTTCAAAAATGTCTTACAATGGCACTATTTCCCTTGCATTCAGCATCGCTAAAATAACATAAGTTTTGTGATGGAATTCTTACAGACATCTAGCGGAGCATGTATAAACTGTTACCTAATAGTTAGGCTAGGTGGCACTTTATTTTTATTTATTTTGTTTATTTTTATTTACTCCGTAAACCTCTAACAGTGCCTTAAAAGCCTGAGACATGGAGCACATCGTCTATCTTACATATTGCAATTAAACAATAGACACATACGGACAGGCAATATAAAAATAATACCATATGCAATTAACATTACGAAATGCCATAACATTAATATGCAGGATATTTGAAATAAAAAACAAAATATATTTCACATCAGTTCTTTCTTTAAGTTACAGATTTACATATTACGTCTATTTGTATTAATACCAAATGGATGAGGGAGATTTACAGATTCCTAAATATTCATCTATAGAATAAAAATTGTGGGTGGTAATTTTTTTCTTCGGTTTACTCATAAAGGAGTTTTAATGGCTATTTCTCAAGTTTTTACTACCATCGAGGACGGAAATTAACCACGGAAATAGAAAATTCAGTCGCTCTAAACGGAAATTAAAAAAAAAATTTTTGAGAAATTTATCTACAGAAGCATTGCCAACTGTCGTCGCTGAGAGTGCGTTGTCGCAATGTTTTTGCGTATTCGCAAAAGATAGCGACACTCGTAAACGAGGACGGTGATAGTAAAAAATTCTCTATCTAACCCACGATGCATCGCAAAGTTGCGTGAAGTCGCAAGATAGCGACGCGAGCTCATTATACACCCGCAGGTCTTCGTGAATCTTCCTCTCATTCGATATTTATTTATTTGTTGTAGTGTTATGATTTTTTAATTTTACATTAAGTACTTTTATTATAAATGTAACACAATATTTTTCTGTTACAGCTATTCTACCTGAATGGGAACAGTGCTTCCAGAAGCCGAAAACTCAAGATGGTCGATTTCATGTTATGTCGTTATTAATTCCTACAGAAAGTACTAAATAATACCAATGAATTTGGACAGTTGCAGTAATATGTCAAGCATGTTATTAAAGAATTAATGAGACGTGTATTATTTTTCCTAATTATTGTGGCCGACTGTAATTTTCATAATATGCTATTCATTTTGTTATTTGTTTTAAAAGCATGTGCATCTTGTTCACGTAGTCATTCATTCTTTCTTCTCTCTCTTTTAGTTAAAAGTCAAGTAAATGTTTCAGTTTGTGGACATACGCAACTGCTTAAAATTTGTTGGAAGAAAATGTGTGTTGTGTAAATTCAGTAAACTGTAACGAGGCGACACGAGCATTTATAGATCCTAAATAAATTTATTATTATGAACACGACAAATAAGACCGACAAAACCAGCAAAAATACCCACTACAAAAGAAAGGCAGAATTTTACAAGTAAAAGAGTGGACAGCGTACAAACAAATTACAACCAAAGTTCCAATAATCAAAAAATTTGCAGTAGGAGAGAGCATAAGTTTCAGAAAACGAAAAATGTTGTGTTTCGGAAATGGAAATCTATTCCAGTATTCGGGCTTAAAACGAAATTGGTGAGACACATCAGTGGTTGGTTTGATCGTCACACAGCACATATATATTTTACCAGTATAACTTAACCGATGGCGTTTGTTCATCTGAATGAGAATTATTTCATATTTTTGGCCTGGCCCAAATGCCTTTATTTTTCTACACTTTTATAAAATCATTCTTGTGCACTGTCATGAAATATGATTTATCTTCAGAAAAACAAACTTTTTTTTTAATTGTCAACAAAGCAAAAATACATTTTAGGACTACACAAATGTCTGTTATGTAAAAAATTATAAACAAATTGTTGAGGATTTTTTAGGATTGAAATAGTAATATATCATTCGCAATTTCGGCGGTTCAACAGAAATTTAACATGCGCCTCTTATTTAAAAAAATCTGAGAACTTATGTTTTATACATCTTTAAAAAATTCGACAGCTTTAGAACTTTATCTCGATCACACAGTATTCTTCCATTATAACTGTTATTCAGTGAATAAAAATAGTTCTGTTAACAAATGCTATTTGTAGGCTATACAGTGCGGTTATTTTTATTCACAACCTCGGAATTAAGCTAGATTGGTGTCCAGGTCGTGGATTATTATGATTATTTCTAAGTTTAAGTATTAGTTTTGGTGTTGTGTATTTTATTTGGGTTGGATTCAACAGAGAAGACTTAAGGCTTGTTCCTTCGGGAGAAAAATTTATTTCCAGACTTTACAAGACTGTTGTTTCTGTTGTCAAGTATTACGATTTACCAGTGAAATCCAATTTCAGTTCTTTATACTAACCGGCAAATGTATACACGTTACCAAATCTATTCAATATTCGCTGCACGTACTAATTCCAAGAATAAGCACAAATACGTGGAATAACTCCGCGAGATACTATCCTTGTAGCCTGTATGAAAAGAAAATTGTTACAATTACATTTTATTAAGACCTTGTTTTTAAAGAAACTACTAAAGCGCCACAAATCAATATCTCAGCAAAACGGTTTTGCATTTTAATGAGTGGTGTGGAGGAAATATTAGTTAATGTTTAGTTATGTATAGAGAGATATCAAAATTCATAACGTAACATTTTATATTTCAGAAAATGAGAATGTGTTCTGTTAAAACGAATATCTGTTTCGGGACACGTTCATAATGCACAACATAAATAAAACATTCACATGCTGTTTTCGAAGTTGAAATTCATATTTGACACGTGCCGTTTATATATATAATATTTTTCCGTTACGGCAGTTTAATTTTATTTGTATTCAAGTTGAAACTTTATTTAATAAAACTTACAAGAACACATACCAGTTTAGTAACTACCTTCACGCGCAGACACTCAAACAACGTTAAATTAATTCATTATACCCACTAAAAATCGTGACTGTCAAGGTATTAAATAAACAGAATTTTATTTAAATATATAATTCTCTACAAAACAAATTTCTCAGTTACCGCAATAACAGAATATTCGCAACCAAATCATTTTTTCTGGCAAGTTTATTATGATATTTGAACATTACATTTAACTTCCACACAATATAATTATTTACACAAAATCATAATTTAATATACCACGTTTTTAAAACGGAATGCAATGTGTAAAGTAATTTCTCCTAGAGCAGTACAGATTTATAATCACCATGCAAATTCGTGACAACATAGAAATTGTCCTTAACATTTGTGACTGTGAAATTTGAATAGTTATGAGAAAAACTGATCAGATTAAAAACGAAAAATGTGGGGGCGCATGCAATTGATAATTTTGTATGAGTTGTTCACCTAATTTTCTGTAAATTTAATTGTACTGCGTATGATAAGAACTGCGTGCGAGTTTCTTCTTAAACGACATCTACTCTCTGCACTCCGGACTGTTATGCATTGCATGCGACCTACGTTGTTTTACATTGCTAATCTTACAAATAAATCACAGCTGTTAAAATTTCACAATCACAAATTTTCAGGCCATTCTTTACGGGATAATAACTATGTACGATGATATAAATCTGCATGATGGCTAGGGGAAATTGTTTTATCTTCATAGTCCGTTTTATAAGTGTCTTTTTTTATTTAAAGAACTATTTCATGCTTTCTGTCACATGTGTGTGAAATTTTGCAACAGATTTTTAACAACAAATAAATAATTAAACCACTTAATATTGCAGTGTCATCCAGTTGTGAGGTAGGTTTAAAATTTCAAGGACCTACATCATCAAGAAGTTAGTTTAAAATCGATTACAAAATTGACACAGAGCAGACAACAGACGAGAAAGCGATTTAATAAAATTGTGGGAAAATGGTAAAAATTTAAAAGCTCTGTGATACTGAAATCTTAGTACTTGAATAGCCTTAAGTTATGTATTGTTGTATACTTCACTGATAAATAAAACAGTAAGTCAAATGGTTGTCATCTTCGTAAGGTGAAATTCCTTTCGTTATTTTGTCAACAAACTTATGCGTGTTTTTCCGCTTTGCAGTACGGTATAAAAGTTTGTCAAAATTAAATCCGAAATGTCGGTTTCTTTCTAGCTTCACACGAGCGTTACAGATAAACATTATTTAATAATACATGTGAAGCCGACTAACTGAATCTTCACTCGTGGGAAACATATTGGATCAGCACGCAAGCCAAACGGAAACCATTAAATAAATTCTATAGTTTTTTTTAAATAAAAAAACTCATACCTCTCTTTTTCTCACATTGCCTTTCTTGTCTTTCCCTCTCATCTAGCTTAAGCTATGAGACGTGTTACACAAGAACATTTACGATGCTCAAAGTAGAGCTAGTTTTGGAAACGACGGTAGCAATTTATGTCTACTAACATTTTTATAGCCGCCATTTGTTTTGGTAGACAATAAAGGAAGACAATTTTTTGTGTGTTTACAAGTTTCTTTCCCTAAAATAAATTCTTGAACGAATGAGAAAAAATTGTTGTGGTTTGATCTTACACAGACAAATTATGTATACTATGAGTCTTCCAGATTAAATTTATTTTGATTTATACTTTATTTTCGTTCTTTATTTTAGTGTACGTTTATCGTAATATTTTCTTTGTTCTTTTAAGTTCCATTGCATTCGTTCATTTTTAGTTAACTAAATCAGAAGTTCCTTGGCACTTATTCGCCTTTACTCCTTTTGTTTGAGACTTATTTTTGCAATGGGAAGTAAGCCAAAATGTTGATATATTTTTGGTAAATTAGCATAAAATAAATGTACGAAGAATATAAAGTAATACAAATGCGTAATTAACAGATAAATAACATTATGTATTTAAGTCAATGAGCATTGTCTCAAAAATATTTTAAATGATAAGTTTGTTCTAGAAGTCAAGGCGCAAATTGTTTAAGATAATAACTGAATTTAAAATGAATTCACGTTACTGTTATTAAATGTTGCCGCACAATCAGTTACGTTCTTGTAGTAGCCTAAATAGGATAATAAGTTATATTGAATTGTTTTATTTTATATGCTTACAGCATAATTTCGCTTATAACTGATTGATAAGAAATTGTTACAGCCCAAATAGGCATATTGTTTGCTCTATAATATTTTTTATGGTGTAACAATTAATTTTTATAAGCTTTTATTTAACTTGCAATGTTTGTATGTTTCTTTGGTTTAAATATTGCAACTGAATTTCAAAGCAGTTATCCTCAACCGATTGAGTTGAAATTTTGCATATACGTTTAGTTTGTATAACAATGCATTGCTATCTAAGTGACGTTTTTTTCTAAATCCAATATGGTGAACAGCCCATGATGGCGGACTAGTTATTTTTATGAACTTCCACGTCATGGGTATCAAATGGAAGGGTTTGCTGAGAAGAATACAATTAAACTAATAGTAAAAATTTACAAGCTGTCTATATAACATGCAAATTCTGTATGATTTTCGGGTTAAATTTTGCAACTGAATTTAGAGCAGTTATTCTCAACCGATTGAGCTGAAATGTTGCATACACGTTTAGTTTGGATGATAATGCATGGTTAGCTAAGTGGCGTCATTCTAAATCCAATATGACAGACTACCCAAAATGGCGGACCAGTTATTTTTTATGCACTCCCGTGACATGGGTATTACATAAAAGGGCTTGCAGAACGAATACAAATAAAATGACGTCCGCACTCAGCTCTTCAAGGAGATGATGTACTTTGTACTATTTCCCGGCTAAACGTTAATACCTAGCGGAGTCGTGTCTTACCGACTAATATTGATCTACACCCTGGGCAAATTCTAGCGGTGGTGAATAAAATCCAAAATCAAACCCAGAACTGTGTTTTGTTAGGCACAAGTAAGATTCAAGCTGAAATAAGTGGCGCATACCTCCAAACACCCAAGTCAAGGTGAGGCCGTGTCGAGGACTGAGAGGCAACAGGGTATATCAAACATGATGTGAACGTACCACCTCAGGTCACCGGGGCGAGCCCTGTTGTATATTCGCTTTTACCCTTCTAAACCAAGCTCGGAGAAGGTCCACAGATGTTTCTTCGGTACTCGTGGAACTACAAGAAAATTAACTAAAAAATTAATTAATAGTTACAAAACCTTTTTAAAAATAAAATTTCATTTAAAAACTCAAAAAAGAAGAAAATATACTTTAAATTAAATCAGATCCATCAATTTATTAAATTACACAATATGTATAATAAAAAAGCTTGTCACGAGATTTACCTGTGTAGATAAACAAGAATACGATACGTAACTTGCTTGACATAAATAATTCTAATAAAAAAATAAGATTTCTTATAAATCAGGTGCGTGTCGCGACAAGCTTTTATATAATTGAAATTGTGCCACGTAATAAATTAATGAATTAGATTTTATTTAAATTTTATTTACTTCATTTCAGAGCATTTAAATAAAATCTTGTTAAAAATATAGTTTTACTATTTATTTAAGGATGTTTTTGGTTTATCTCCGTATTTCCAATATCTTTCTCTGTACATACACAGAGTGTCCCATAAGTCCGGTCTCATAAGGGAAATATAAATGTATTAAATATGGAACGTGTATAGTGTATATAGTAGTGACGCAGTGTATTGAAGTGCGACGACGGAGTGTGTTCAAATCCATGTGCCATTACGATAGAAAATAATTTAATTTATGGTCACGATTAGCTTTGCACGTGCGGAATGCGGCTTGTTTTATGAGACCGGACTTGTGGAACATCCTGTATATATATATATATATATATATATATATATATATATATATATATATATATATATATATATATATAT
>PNEQ01102228.1:0-24420 GCA_003012365.1 Medauroidea extradentata | reverse complement strand
TAATGGACACTACTGTGAAATCAATTACTTTACCTTCCTTCCTATTAGACAATAAACGACGTAGCATAGCGGTCTAATGTTGCTGCAATATACAACATAAAAGAGGCGCTGAATCTAAATAATTGTGGCAAAACTCAATCCTAACCCAAGTTTGTGGTGTGACGTCTTCCAAGTTTACATCACATTCAATTGTGCCATTTTTCCTATTATTGGCAGGGCCATGCACATATTCAATATTAAAACGATACGAGCGTCTACAGTAACAATGCTCGTTGTAATCAGTCGCGTCACCTCTCTCGCGAAATATTTTATTTGACTCGTCAATCGTTATCCTGACGATCCTAAACACTTCAGGACACGTTACAAAAACCCATTCAGCAACACTGCTAAGTTCAATTAGTACCTTGCGGTTTGTATTCATTCTACGTTGTCACTTATTTAATTAACGTGTTTCATTAACTCACTGTTTCTCAAAACAACAACATTTATTTTATATACGATCGCAATATGTTAAACTGAAACCTCAAACAACCTATAACCTGAAATCATAAAAATCTCTAAATGTCTTAAAACCTGAACGTCCTTAAACCTGAGCGTCCTAAAACCCTTCGGAGTGGGTTACTTATGTAGCCATCTGGAACATAATCCCACCGCTGCCACCATTTGTAATGCGGAGCGTGGCAACAGGCATACAATATTTAAATTACTGACAAAACAAAGCTCGAGCGGCAAAGCTTAAGGTTTTGATATAATTTATTTAACTGCTTAATATTTACATCTATGTTCACTTACTTGAATGTGATGCTGATGGCCCATATGGCAAAGCTAACTAACATTAAATAAAACAATCTCATTTTCTACTCTGGCGGCTGTACTGAGGGCGTGGCATCTGGCGCAGGTTTCAGGTCGTCCCAGCAGCAATTCCTCCTTCTCGACTGTTAGAGCAGAAGACCAAAAGTTTCGCCAGGAATGGCGTGCAAGCGAATATAACTCAGTCTCTTGAGTGGAAGGGGAACTTCCCTCCAGGAATGGCACCTCCCAAGGGGAGTGTCTCTTCTGTCAGAAGATGCTGAAGACACCTCACGACTGGCTATGCACCAAGCCCACGCGATATGCGTCTGTGTTGTCGTCGAATGGACGAAGTCCATGCTTCCAGGAAAACTCTTCTCCACCGGGGCCGCACTGCAGGAGAAATGTCGTCAACGCTTGGGAAATGTCAGGCCACGAACGGATGTAAGTGCCGGGAAACTGAGGTCTGTGGTTGCACCACACTCTGGGCACGGTTCTGCGTCGTAGCTTCTCTGCAGACAAGGCTCGTCGCCTTGAAAGAAATAATATTCACATAGCTAACACACAAGACATTAAGTCTGAATACCCTGGGTTCAATGACAGGCAAGGCCTGGGCATTACATTACTTTGTTCCGATACTCCAACTACAACCTACAATAGAATTAAATCGTACGTTTTTCTCATGTAAAAT
Source organism: Medauroidea extradentata (assembly GCA_003012365.1). NCBI lineage: Eukaryota > Metazoa > Arthropoda > Insecta > Phasmatodea > Phasmatidae > Medauroidea > Medauroidea extradentata. The sequence goes on along the minus strand of PNEQ01102228.1, from coordinate 22,940 downwards.
ATTTTCGTGAGATCCCACCTTAAATGGCACACATCTAGCTGTATATTTAAGTGCGTCATGTTGTACATCCATTTCAAGTTCTTCTCCACCAAATTCACTCCCTAAGTCATTACTGCTGCACTTCGTTTTCATCTTTGTGCTGCACTTCGTTTTCATCTTTGTTTGTTGTGAACTTTCTACTACGCTTGTGCACAGCTCACTACTTACAAAATTTGAGCATTTTTCTAGGTGTTCATTACCTGCAGAAGGTTCTTGTATTTATTCAGCAACAGACGTATTTGTAGATAATGGTGTATAATTTGTGTTCCTCGTATCAACAAATGTATTCTGTTTCTGAAGGATTGTTGTAATTCTCGAGAAAAAAAAATTTCGAAGCTGTCTTGATTCAGTGGCGAAGTCAGTACATAAGTTGCGTTCTTCGTGTTCTTCACATCCTCAAACAGTCCAATGAGAGATTTTATGGAGATCACAAATCCATTCTGAAATGGCAATGGGTTGTTCCATTACCGACACACACCAAGGGACACAATTCCAAAACGTTTTTCAATGTTTTCTTTTGACTCTTATTACTGAGCCCATAACCACTTCGCAGAGGTGTTTTTTCATCTTTAGGAAATCTAGAATTCAAAACATCCAACACATCGTTTACAAGTTCAATTAAATCACATTCACGAGCATTGTTTAGAATGTACTTTAAAACCTGCACAGTGCGGCTGGAAAGTAGTTGTGCAGCCACTGTCATATTTTGACGAGCAACATTAATGCGAGATTCGGAATTGTGGTGTGTTATTGAAATTTCACTTTTTTTTATTGTTTAGTAGCTCTTCAAATAGTTATTTCCCAAACTTTGTGCCATCGGGTAGTGTGACTCCAACATCTAAGAGGTGATTTCGAAATAGCTTTAGCAGATGTGGCACATCGTTGAAAAACCAAACCGTTTGGTGTGTGTTTAAGGATTTGTGAAATAAGGTTTGTTTGCATTTACACCAAGCTGCTTCCACACTTTACTGTTCTTCACCCCCCGCCCTCTATATCACTAACTACACCTACGATGTTCACCCCACTGGCCTCAACTTGTTATATTAATCTTTTCAACAACTCGTCTGTTATTGCTGTGTCGGAGTCGTAGAACACCGGGTACTTCCATCCCTAAATCAGTCCTCGGATCATAACAGCTTTCACATTTTTGTTTGGCCTAACTGCAGTATCTTCAGATGAATTGTAGCATATACGACCATCAATGTTCATTTCATCAAATGTCAACACTGCACATTTTTCTAATTAAGTAAGTGTTTCGGTCTTTGCTTTTAGTAAGCATAGAACATCGTTCAAGATACTCTTGAAATATTTTTCTACTTCTGAAATGTCGAACGTATAGGCAAAGGAATGTTGCATTTCCGCAAATAAATGTAAGTTTTTCTGGAAAGAGCTCGCATTATTAGAACACTAGCAATACATGCAGCTCTCCAAGCTATCTTCGATTACTTCTCAGCAAACAGCGCATCTGACCAGGTGTAAAACACTTTCCTAATATGGTTTTAATTTTAAAGATGGTTTTATTCCTCACGTGGTATGCTATTGTAGATTCCTTCTTTTTTACAGTATATCTATCATGTTATACTTCAATGCTGCTTTGCAATTGTTCAGCGAATCTTCCAAAAATGTATTTCGGTTCTTTAAATACTCTCTCTTCTTTCATGTTCTTCTTTTTTTCACTATCGTGAAGTGGAATACTTTCTGTAGTTTTTGCTTGGTCTATTTTACTCTTCTTAGGAGAAATATTCTGGAAATTTGATAATGCTCTTTTCCTTACATCTCTGTATCGGCTACGTTCTTGATGTTCACTATCAGCCTAAAATATATTTTAATGACAGTGTGTCAGTTCATTGCATTATTTAATACAGCTAGCAAAGTATCACATCACTATAAACTTTACAAATTAAATAAATATGTGTAAAAATATGCATTCAATACTTTGCAAATGTATTATTTTTGTATTGATGAATGGTGTAACATGGTCAGTAAAGTCATTTGAAACAAATAAAATAAAATAAAAATTTCGAATCAATCATTTGCAAGGACAGAATCGGCTAGTGTTTGTTTTAAGAAACTATCCTGGCATTATCCTGGAGTGATTTCCGAAAACCATAAAAAACCGAACCCATATTGGTTGAAGCGAGAGACGAAATCAGCTCCTTCTCGAGCAAAATTCGCTACATGCTTCAATTTTTTATTATCATATTTAAACAGAAATTTGTTTTATGGCCGTAGCTTCAATTAGGTATATAAATACTATGTGAACAAAACACATTAAAGTCAGAGTCCCTTATGAAGTTATATTAGTATGAACTGAGTTCGAATGTGTTTGAATGACCGTAATTTAAAATACGAAAACAATATGACCAAGACATATGTATGCAGATGTACCGACATTTTAATGGAAATATGCCATTAATTTAAGAAATGCACATAAAAGTGTCTATTCCCTAATAAAATTCTATATATTCACAAAGTTTAATAAGTTTTGGTCCAGTGGTTAATGAAGTATCATATTTAAACAGAAATTAGTTTTATGGCCGTAAATTTGATTAGGTGAACGTGAACAAAACACATAAAAGTCAGAGTCTCTTATGAAGTTATATTTGTATGAACTAAGTTGGAATGTATTTATATGACCGTAATTTAAAATACGAAAATAATATGACCAAAACATAAAATTCAGATGAAATTAGTACTAAGTGTGTACCGAGTTTGACGAAATTCGGCAAATCTTTTTCTAGCCTTCTGTCAACAGTCAAGTCTCCTGCCCAACAATAACAATAAGCAGGAAAGCATGAATTGCATACAGAAAATTTGACAATTAATATAAGATAAACAAAGTACGCTTACATCAAATGAAAAATTTGAATGCTTTAATACATTACGATAAAATATTTGTAAGCCACTAGGAAAGTAACAGCTAACATTCGTGCTCCCATGCAACTGTAAGCTAACTTAAAATTAAAATATTTTTTAACTGTCAACAACCACTAACTTAGAGAGCAAAAACCAAATTCCAAATAAGTACGTAGATAGTTTGATTGAAAATTAGTATACCTGTGCTGCTGCTTCAGTTTTCAAGTTCAGTGAAAATTACGTTCATCCGTGCCAATTTGGTAAATGCTGTGAAGGAATTGCATTTAGAGGTAACTTTTTCTTCTGAGGTAATTCCAAATGTTCACTTTTCAAGTCCCGTTCATATTGTTCTGTTAGAAAGTGAATGGAGCACAGTCTAGTATTTGTTACCTTTATCTCATCTGCACGTTTGCATCGTGCTACCTATGCCTTCTGTAGATCTAAACTTTTATAATCGCTCTAAAGAGCATGGAGTTGCCAAGAAATTCTCTTACCCAAAAAGAAACAACCAAACCGCTCTTTTTGTAGGCAACCTTAATTAATACAGTATAAACCTTTAATTTATCTGCTGGTGCCTTTATTCCTCCAGCCAGATGTTGGCTCTACACCTTTGCTGCAGAATTAACCTTCATTTTGTTAATTTTCTCTGGAAATGCCAGTGTCTCCACAAGTTTTGGGCAGGACCTCAGGTTTTCATCTTCCAAAATATCATTGAGATAAAACTGTATAATGTCAGCTCAAGAAGCCATAATGTCCGTCCCTTTCCAGATGAAAATGCAGTTTTTTTGTGAGGAGATTGTTGCGGATGCACTTTAGTAGATGATGTGGGTAAAACATTGGGATAATTTCCTCTTCACCCACCAGAAAGCCTACGTACTTGCATTCAACCCCCTAGATACACTCTTCGCGTGTTCTTTTTTCAAGAAACTTAGGGCGGCAACGTTTGAAGTTCCCTAATCACAAACACACGAGACTAAGATAAACCTGTATCCTACAGAGCTTTTACCACAAAATTAATAAGTCTCACCAAATCAACACTTTTTGTGTATTCCTCCAACGAAAAAAAAACTAGTGCATGATCTGTAAAAGCAAGCTTTATATTCCCACCTCCCATATCTTGTAAACCAGTAGCTACATCTGCATGGAGTACTTACTGAACATCTGCTTGAATACTAGCTTCGTCAAAAATGAGGTTGCAGATTCTGTCTTCGGTGGGGATTTCCTTGCTGCGTTTGCCAAGATGCTTTATTAGCAAATTAATGTCTGGCCTGAATTTCAATTTGGACAGAAGGTTTGCTAGGGTTTTCCGTGATGGCAAAGCAAAGAGCTTGGACAGGTACGGATATCCTTTGCCCGTTTGCATATACAGAGCCAGAGAAAGAATATTCTCGTTAATGGTGAATCTTCTGCCTTGTGGCCGAAACCTTCGAGTCCTCACCTGACGGTGAAAAAAGTCTGACGTAGGTAACCCGAAACTGCAAACATAAAATATCGTGAAGAAAAAATGATGTTGGAATACTAGAACGAAATTATATCTCGAATACAGTGGACGAATTGAAATGAGGAATAGATTTCTATAAATTAAGCAGAGCTTTCTAGTTTACAGATCTGTCTGTAGAATTGCTGCAGTCTGTTGTGGGGAAAAATAGTAAATATGATAGTAAATATGTCATACGAAACGAGTTGATGGGGACATAAATTATGAAAAGATAACTTAGGCTCGTTTGATATTAGTTGTGGTTTTAGTTACGTTGGTGTCTTAAAGGTGTTCAAAAGGAGAATATTGTAATGTTATATTTGTATGAAATAATGTCCTATTTTGTTGATGTTACTTGGGAATATATCTTCCTTTCACACACACAAATATGTGCCAGTTTTTCCATAATCGTATCTTCATAATTTTACTTCAGACACACCATGAAAACTAAACGTAATGGAAATGGAATGAAACCCATTACAAAATATTGTATTTAATATAAATGTGTATATATATATATATATATATATATATATATATATATATATATATATATATATATATATATATATATATATATATATATATATATATATATATATATATATATATATATATATATATATATGCTTCCAAATTACATCTACAAAAGTAACACTATTTCATACAAATAAAAAAGTATGGTTTTTACTCACTTGATCACTCATAAGTAGTCAAGATGCTTAAAACAAAGGTTATACTTTATTGATATTTATTATAGACAAGCATACAGTTAAAAATGTCGCGGATGTATTTGTGTAACCAATGCAAGAGCCCGGTTATAAAGGTTACATGTTTTAAAATGCTGGTAAAAAAACATTTATTTCAACTTAACTGCAGTGGCCTTTGAGGTTAATGTAAAATTACATCCCTTATCACATCTATCACCATGACGCCTATGACAATGTCGCTAATTTTGATGGAAAGTTTCTACGACTCAACACAAAAGTTATCAGAGATATGCCGTTTTACTTTACACCAAAATAATGAAATGGGCATACATTTCAATACAACTAGACAGATTCCTACGTCAACAAAATTTGCTCTCTCACAATGGGCTGTGACATCAGAAGGCATTTACCTCTAATGGTCCATTCATTCACGTAAACCTAGAGTGTATACGTAGACACACAACTTATTCGTCTGACTTGTAGCTTAAAACCTGGCTTTGACAGACACTTTGAATGGCACTATTGACGAAGACTCTGGAGGGTATGTATGTATTTTTCCAGATTTTTCACAGCTGGTTTCATGTGAAACTTCCTGCGATCAATATGTATGATAAACAGAAAATGCTTTCGCTGGGTGTTGTAGTTGAAGGGCGCATCTGTTTATTGCCCTCTATACTATGAAACGAATGGCAAAATTAACATGGGTTAGACAGTGACGATTTCATCATCATCTCAAATCCACACTAAACTCTCCCACACTTCTCCACCCAACCCCTCGGTATCAGTGATATGATAACTGAGCAGCATAAAGTACCTACGCAGTTTTGTTTATTTATCGAGTTAAAGTGTGCAGAGACTATTGACCAAAACAGCTTTAGAAAAGCACATTTTTCATATAACATTTTTAACAAAGATGTGCAGGTACTTATAGCGCAGTATTTGTAGATACAGATGTGGGGATGATTTGGTTTGGAGTTTTGTAGGCTAGTAAATAAATTTTCACGATTCAGTGCATAGATTAGGCCTACTCAGTTTCGTTTTTTTTTTTTTTGCTGAACTACAGCACATTTGTTGATTGTGAGATTTTGGATGGAAATGGTTTAAGGTAAAATATTAAGTTAGTGATAATAAACAGTTTAAAATTGGAAAGCAGTAAGTTATATAGGTGGCTGGCCAGTAAAATGTATTCGTATTTTTGTTTGTGTATCGATTTTTACACATTGTGAGACTTTTCAACAAGAAATGTCTTACATCTCCATCAAGTATAACTAGAGAACTATAAATATTTTGCTGTTACAAGAAAAATTACAACACATTTTTGTGGTAATAGAATATGAACAAGCAGCTTGGTTTCTTTTCGCAGAAATTTATTAAAATTCACTATTTCAGTAATTGTTTCGGTTTTGGTGGAGAGGTATGGAACCGTGTAAACCTTTTCAAGGTATCCGGCGAACAAGGAGTAATTAATTCCATGACGTCCAGGTTTTCGGACAAAAATGCGTATTTTCCAGAAAAATGAAAACAATACAAAATATACAAATACAGTTGAAGCCCATTACGATAGTCATGTTGGAGGACATTATGCTGGTTACATAACCGTACCACAGTAAAACAGGTGCGGCATAAATTGACTTGTACTATGCTATCCTTTCAAAAATTGTAATTACAGACCGAATACAGAAATACATAACCGTATCAACTATCAAGACAAACATATTGCTAGCATGTATGAATTCTATTCCTCACCAATATCAAGTGATTTGTTGTTTAAAAAAATACATAGTTTAACATTAAATAAGTCTTAAAACAGTCAGTGTTGCTTCCATTTTTTAAGTTCTATTTATAAAGAAAAAAAGTCATTAACTTAAAAAATTAAAATACAAAAAAATAAAAAAATACTTGGTTACTGTGCTGCATTGTGTATCCAGTAATATAAAATTCACTGCAAACATATTACGAATCTTATCAAATACACTACATTTTCTGTCGTACAGTGCAAATAAAATAACTCAGGAACACATTAAACCAGTACGTAATTGATTATTTTGTGAAATAATGCCATAGTTGTCAAGAAACCGAAACATTTGTTCTGAAATTTGACCAAATTAGGAATTTTACATTTTTGATGCTTTGGACAAGTGACGCACATTATTTTTCGTAAAAATAATAACAATTCATCCAGCAGAGAGCATATTGCACCACATTCAAGCACGGTACTGCAGTCAAAAACCATAAGTTAATGATTCGCATATATTCACACACATCTGTAAAACACGTTTGAAAAAATTCCTAATTATTCTTACAGCATGTCGTAATTACTGTTTTTGAGTATAATTACAAAATATTCTGAAACATTTAAGGGAATTCTGCATCTATTGTAATAGTCACTTTTTTAACTATAAGCAACCAAACGTACTGTTTCGCTCGTAATGTGACGTAAGTACTGTTCAAAGGCACTTCCAAAAGTATTATCCATACATTTTGTCACGTCACTTTTCCTATCAAGACTGTCGCAGTAAACTGAACAAATTTTTACTGTCTTTACAGCTTCGTATTTGTTTGCTTGTAGCAATATATGCGTTTGTAGCTGTATTAGCATTTTCCTAACATTAGCATCTATCGTTTCGAATTTACCAAAGATACTTTGTAAAGAACCAGAGAATAAAAATAAGTAGCATATTTCTTATACTTTACAAAATCTGCTTTGTTTTCATACAAACATGTCCCGAAATTTAATGTAAAATCTATCTTTACAATCCAATTTCACTTTAATTGCTGAACAGAAGCTTCGAACGTGGTTCGCTTGCACAAATATGGCAAACGATGATATCACAGTAAAATGAAACTGTTTGTCAATGTCTGGAAGTGTGTCCAAAGCAGTAGATTCATCGAAGCCCCAATAGGTATCTTCCATGGTTACCAAAAAAATATTGTTTCTTAGAAAGCAAAACTTAAAAAAAAAATCATTCAAATTCAACTGGTTACAAGCTTCCTAAAGAAATAATTGAGCACTTTGTCGGCAGAACTCCTAAGTCTCTCGTACGCTCCATGCTATTTACAAGCTGTGGTAGAAAAATTTTTTATTATAGTCGCGTCGTTCTACAGCAACGACCAAATCTCCAACTATGCTCGCCGTTAAAATAAACTTACGGAAATGTCGTTCACTAATTGTTCCACTTCACACTTCCTGTTAGTACTTACACAATAAACTGAAAAATTTTGTACTATCACAACACCTTCGTGATCGTTAGCAAGCCGTAAAATATGCGCGTCCAGTTGCAATACCATTCTTCTAGTGTTAGCATCTATAAACTCCAAAGGACTAAAACTATTCCTCAAAGATTCGAGAGAAATAAAATCTCCACATTTAAACTTATTTCTGAAAACTTCGTACTGTTGCCAATCCTTCTCATATTCGATTTGCAAAGATAACTCGAAACTGTTTGTATAGCCTATATAGTAAGACTCGTCAAATTTCACATTAACTTTCGAACAAAATTTTCGGACGTGTTTTGCACGCATGAATACTTCCAACTGAGTCGACTATACAGTGAAATTAAATTGTTTTTTTTTTTTTTAAAGCAGGAAGCGTGACCAAAACCGTACGTACGTCGAAGCCTAGACAAACGTCTGTAGCACTATCCATTGTTGTTTATGCTGCTCATAGCAGACTTTTATAAGTGTACATGAGAAAAAAAGAGAATCACGATAGAAGGGGAAGAGAAATGGTACTTCCTTAAAACTGACACTTGAAATACATACTTATGAAATGATTGTAAATTTTCTACTAATGTTTCTAGTAAATATACATATAATGTATAAAACAGATATGTTATTTTGCTTACTTTTAAATTAATGAAAACAAAAATAATAAATATTCTACGAATGCATTTACATGTATTATAATTAAGGATTAAGAAAATTATCTCACAGTAAATTTAGTTCAAATTGCCGATTAAACTTTTAGTCCATACTAAAATTGACATTTATTTAGTAATATGTGTTGTGATATTATATGTTTACCTTTGGAATACTTATGGCAAAAGTGTTGGTCTGTGGTAGAGATCGTGTTCTTTTAAACATGGCTAGCTGCCAGGCAGACATAGGAGCGGCGATATTTCCTACATCGCATCTTTGGCACACTTAAAAAGACTGGTGAAGGAGTGGACTTATCGTGTGACTTGTAATGAGTGGAGGGAGATCTGCGACGACTATATATACGCCAGTGTGCGGGTGTTTAGTCAAGCATGGCTGCTGACAGGCTAAGGAACATCAGAAGGGTGGTGCGAGTCCACTACCCTTCTAATGAGACTCATATAAGGAAGTTTAGGCTGTTCCGTCCACAACCTTTCTCATCTCCTTACTCTCCTCTGCCAACAACTAACCGATCACAACAACCTCCCACTAACCACCGAAAACATTCCTATATAACTTTTAACAACCTCCCTCTCCAATCTCCATCACCATCTGCCCGTATAACATTTGGAAAACTTTCATCCTCCCCTACGCTCACCATCATCGCCACACCCCCTCCCCGAATCCACTTACCTCAATCATCTCACCCCCACTCACCTCCATACCCTCCCCAGCTTCTACCTTAGCTTCCACACCAGCTTCCATATCTTTATTTACAGCAGTTGCAGTTGTCCCGGTTGTAGCAAGAGAAACATCTGCATCTGTCGTTTCTGGTACTGCTGCTACAGTACCAGCAAGGACAGCAGTTGCAGCAAGCACAGCTGCTGCCAGAGATGGGACAGCTACAGTTGGGACAGTTGTACCAGCAGCAGCCAGGACCGCTGTACCCAGAACTGCAGTCTGAGCCATGACCGCTGCAGCCAAAGCCAGGACGACTAGTGTAAATTAATTTTTATTTATATATTTTTTGTATATTTTTGTAAAATTATTATTATTTAATGGATAATTTAATTTTTTTACAATGTTTCCTTCCTCTACAAAAAAAAAGGTATTGATAATTAAACTTCTTGTTTATATAAGAAACAAAATGAACGACGTTAAAAATTTCTCACGTGAAATGAACTGTTTGCTGTCTTGTATTTACAGGGAGTACTTTACAATCTGTAATTCTTTGATAAATGACGTAACTCAACAATTGACAGATCCTGATAATTTAAATAAAATAAAATAAATTCTTTCAGGAAACGATAACATAGAATCTATTTTCCAAACACTAGTAAATGATCCGCAACTTGCTGTTTTTTTTTACAAAAGTGCGATGCATTTAATTTAAAAGTGTCTGCTTCTTGGCAATGCGTAATTATAGAAGTTTTGAACATTTCTGGGGATCGAGAAGTTAAAAAAGCATTACAAAATGTCAAATATTTTAAAAATGCATGAGAGAAATGGAACTGAAAGCACAAAATAGTCTCAACAAACATGTAACAAAAAAAATATTTCTATGTTGTAATTGAAATGTTACTCATTATGTTATACTAACTAAAATAAAAAAAAATATTATGTTTGTTTAGTAAAACAACTCGAATGAAAAACATGTTCCTGTGATATTAAAAGTTAACAGTTTACAAAAATATAGAGTACGAATTTTTAAAATTTTTTAAGGACTGAGTTGAAAAAAAATTGCATAATACACGTGCAGAAAAAAAAAACACTCAATGTACAAAGTTTACCTGCAAGCAGCTTCCAGCATCTCTGGAGGCTGGTACATCGTAGAGGCGTACTTCAGAAACGAGTGCAGCCTTTACCATAGGGATGGTTCTTCTTCCAAATGTATTCCGCAAGGTAGCCCTCCCAGTGCTTTTTCCTTCGTCCGAAGCATGGAATATTATACTTGACTGTACACGAATTTCTTTCGATGGTTTGAGTGTGCACACTCAAATCCTCTCCTGCCAGTCATTCCAAGTTTCTACCATGTATGTCGCCACTTTGATTCACCTGTAGGTGACAATAACTGTAGATGTCCAGCGACCTGTAGCCTCTTCAGCTCTCGCTGACTATAGTTGTGCCGGGCCTCACCCACTTCCTTATTATTTTGGTCAAGATACCCGCATTCCTGTTTTGACGAGAACCAGGAAGAACTTGGATGTATCATTTTGCTTGACGCCGCCCAAGACGCACTGTCCCTCGATCTTTCTACCTTTTCTATTTTTTTTTTTCTTTTTCCAAGTTTGGACTCTACAATCTCGACGATATTGCCGGGTCCGCCTATTCGCTGCCTGTTTGAATACAACCAATCGATGCAAATTGATCTGCAAGTGCTGGACCACTGGACGACGGTCTTGGCTGAACACTGCAGTTCTTCCACGATGGTTCTCTGACGTGGATTTCTCAAGAGACACCACATTAGTAAAAACTATAAAACCTTCTTTAGTGACAGTTTAGACTGATCGAAGAAGGTCTCTGTTCTAGCAGACAGTTTAAAATTACACTTTGTGCCGTCGGTATTACGTCTACGACACCAGTAAAATTCCTCGTTGTTCATTACTATATTTGCCGGACCTTTTCCGTATCTCTGGCACTCGATGGACGGAGCGAATATTCCGTGGTCCACAAAGTAATGTGCTGCTTCATTATCATCTTCTCCAAACACTTGGTGAGCATTGAGCAAAATTACACTACAGTCGGAACACACGTTGACTATTGTAAACTGATAACACTACACGGAACGTACATAATTTATTTTTGTTTTATTTTTTACTTATTTTATTATATTTTTATATATTTTATGAAGGTACAAACAAAAAAAAATTCCAAAAAATTTAAAAATAAAAAAATTAATACATAAATATGTACATTTTAATTTTTAATTTTTTGTATTTTCATAAATTTTTTGAAGGTACAAACAACTATAAATTAAAAATTCATCAAGACAAAGAAATAAAAATATTTCTTCTCTGAATGTTTGGGATGAAATTAAATTTAAAAAGGTTTTTTTTGGGGGGGGGGGAAATAAAAAGGCTCGATAAATACAAGGCAAATGTAATGCTTGTAAAAATATTATAAACCTTCTCGTGAAGAAAAAAATTTAGCAACCAGTAAACATAAAAGTAATACAATAGTGAATATTTAAGAAGCAGTGAAAATCTTAGAATTCATAAAGGTATTCCTCCAGTAACTAAAAATCAAACCAAATCATTAATAAATACACAAAAATTTAACGAGAATAGGTTATCAAAAACTGTGAAATTTTTGTAAAAGAGTGTGATCAGTTTCTTAAGAATAATCGCGAAGTAAAAAACATTCAGAAGCAGCAAATAAAATATATTATAAATTAGTACAATAAATAATGATTATGAAATATATGAAATAGCAGAAGCATTCAAAAATAGGCTGAAAATGTATGGTATTAACCCAATAAATGATGAACTAAACCCCATCAATTTTCATATTCTATAAAACAATTTTCAATAAATAAAGTAAAAGTCCAACTTGAGAAAAATAATTTAAAAGTAAATTTATATTTTTCAGTAGAATATAAAAGGTTGGTCAAAGACTAATAAAAAATTTGATGAAAAATTTTTTAAAAAGAAAATTATCGTAAATAAACTGATTTATTAGATAGATATAACGAAAGTTGTAAAACAAAATAAAAAAAAAACAAATGATTTAATATCAAGCAAATTGATCAAATTGGACATTTAATAAAATTCGAAATGTATAATTAAGAGTAAATAAATATGATCCACTAAACGGAGCTTCTTATATTGAAATTCCACAAAAAATTAAAGATTAACAGGCTGTTATTAATGTTAAAAAATTGCGATAAAAATACTTTTTATGGTCTATTTTATCAGCATTCCATCATGTAAAACAGGACCTGCACACCGTAATTACATTTATGCAATTTAAACATGAATTAAATAATGAATATGAAGATTTAGAATTTCCAATGCAATCAGATACAATTCCTTTATTTGAAAAAAAGAATTGGGATTTCTATTAAGGTTTATGCCTACGAAAAAAAATTATATAAAAGTTGAAGAAAAGTTACGAGGTAGAAGAAAAAAAGCTTATTAATAATTAAAATAATAACGAAGAAACTAATAATAAAGATAAAATCAGATACGAAAAAGATTATACGTGTCCCAGAAGAAACGGATGCCATTGTTGCATCTGAGAGAGAAAAAATCTGCGAGGAACTGTCCTCTACCACTATTTGATCAGACGCACCGATAAGTAGTTAAGAATTAAAATAAGTAGGTAATCAGGTGCGCACAACAACGTGGAGGGAGAGTGATTAGTGACTGCGAGAGTGAGACGCGAGAGGTACAGCGGTACATATGCTAATGTGGGCATATGCGAATGAGTGTGAGTGTTAGTGTGTGCGTGTGCAAATGTGTTCGAGTGCACATTTCTCTGTGTGTGCAAATGTGTGCGAGTGCACATGTCTGTGCGGATGTGTGTGTGTGCTATGGTGTGCATGTGCTAATGTGTGTATGAGCTGATGGGTGCATGTGTATTTGTGTGCGAGTAATGCTTTTGTTTTTGTTCGCTTGGTATCGATAGTAATTGTTTTTGATGTGTATCCAAGCAATGCGTTTGTTGCTGTTAGTTTGTCCTCAGATCATTGGTTAGAAACATCGCACGATGCCCAATTACACCACTGCCGAGTACATGGAAATGATTATTTTGTATGGCGAGTGCGGTCGAAACCTCGAGGAGATATTGAGAGATATTCCCTAATCGGAAGCATCATCGGTGTCGTAATGTTATCTTATGTGCAATTAACTTACTCCACGATGATGATTTGTATGTCACTCATGAAAAGAAGTTGCCGACTCCTCTCTTTTTAGTGGTAAAAAGTCTTTAAGGGAACGCCTTCGAGAAAGTGTCGCCCTTTGAAATTCAAAAAGTAATCAATGGTGCTGCTGGTGGTGCAGCGAATGACTGAAAAAAAAAATACAGAACAGAGCTTCTGATCGAGGCACCAAATGCTGCCCTGTCATGTGGGCTGCTGGCGATGAAAGTCTTCAATGGGGCAACAGAGAAGTTCCTTGTTGAAGTAACGCTCCATGTTGCGCATGAATTCGAGCAAGGGTGTAATTTGGTGTCTCGATATGATCGACGTCCCAGACTCAGAATTATTGCAGGAACTCCGTGCACAGTGTGTCACACATGTTCGTCGAGTTACAAAAAAAAATCTGATGGTGTAATGGTTCCAACCGCTACTTGGTTCCTGACATTCGGTGTTCTAGTCTTACCAGCAGCTCTGAAAATCGGTTACCTGAACGTTTGTATAAAACAGTTCATTCCTTCCCCACTCCGCTGCTACAACTGTCAGAGGTACTGCTATTCGTCGGCCAATTGTAAATCACCAGCATTATGCCCAAAATGTGCCGAACTGGTTCACCCCGAAAAAGAGAAGTGTAGCAAATCATTGACATGTGGTAACTGTCAAGGAAACCACACTGTCTGGCTGAAGGAATGTCCTGTTTTGCAAGGGGAGCAGAGTATTGAGGCGATCAGAACAACTGAAAAAGTTTCAATTGGTAAAGCATGAAAGAGGTTCAAATCCCAACAAGGGCTACGGCCTGCTGTTACTTACAGTACTGTCGCCAATGCTCAAAGACCGATGAAGGATGCGTGTACCCAGACTGTCGATGTGGCTACACAGACAGAGGATTCTGTCGCACTGGAGCCACAAAAACACCCAACCATTCGGACCACGACAATCGGTACACAGAGCAGTCCTAACCTGAAACCTCCTATTAAACCTGCTTCTGTAAAATTACACCAAAAAGCTCCACTAAAACAGAATAGTAAAGTTTATACATCATTGTATCAGGAGAGTTCGGTCAAGTCAACAACACCTCCGGGTATTTCTACTGTTCTGTCTATGAGCAGTAAGACTGCTATCACTTCACCACCTCATAAACCTGCCCCTGAGGTGTCAGAGGCAGATATGGTGGTGGATTATGCTCTTAATGGCAAATATGGCTCAGAATTCTTCAAGCATGTTTTAAGTGTACATAATGGGGAAAATAAAGAAGTAAAGACTACCCTCTCTTTCCCTTATAATTCATGTCCCTCCTTCAATAGAATTGCCGAGGTTACTTTGCTGTATTGCAGAAGTAAGGCAACTGATTGCATCACTGACCCCATCTGTCATTTGCCTTCATCAAACACATTTCCGGCCAACAGCTAATGTCACTTACGAGGCTACACATTCTACCGCGAAGATTATACAGCTATTGATCGGGCGTGCGGTGGTGTGTGTGTCATGGTCAGTGATGCACTCTTATCATGCAGCTGTGGCTCTTACTACGAGACAGCAAGCAGTAGCAGTAAGGGTTTATCTCGGCACATTATTAACTATTTGTTGTGTGTACATACCTCCAATACAAAGTTACCGCATAGTCGATTTAGAGGATCTAATATCCCAACTCCTACATCCTTTGCTTCTTGTGGGTGATTTAAATGCTCACAGCGAGCTATGGGGATCTTTTTTTCGGGATGGCAGAGGTCGTGTAGTTGAGTGCTTGCTTACTAATACCATCTTGGTCTTATTGAACAATGGCACTCCTACACACTTTACCTGTCATACTGGCACCACTTCGTCTATCGGCTTCTCCTTTTGCAACCCAGCCCTGGTCACCGAGTTTGATTGGAGTGTCTACCCTGATCTCTGTGGTAGTGACCATTTTGCAGTAATTTTACACTGTCTCATGCTGCCCTGCCTGACCCCGCTCGTTGGTGGTTAAAAGGGCAAACTGGGAATGTTACAGTCAATCACTTCATTATGCTGAGGACCTTTCTCGTGAAGTATATGTGGCTATCTCGTCCTTCATTGCAGGAATGGTGTCAACAGCAGAGGTTGCCATCCCGATGTCATCTTGTCGGTGTCGTCGTGTGCCCTGGTGGAATGAAGAGTGCAAGGATGCATTCCGTGCTCGGTGAAATGCGCTTCGAAGGTTTACGGTGCATCCCACTCAGGCGAACTTAGAGCTATTTCGCATCACCAGGGCACGGGCTAGGCGAATAGTACGGGACAGCAAACAGAAGTCTTGGAGGACATTTCTATTAACTCTTACTGTACACTCAACTAGTAAATATGTTTGGGATAATATGTGAAAGATATTTGGCTAACTCCTTAGGGTAAATATTCCCTTCCTTCGACAACAGTAATACTGTCACTACTGATGTCAAAGAATTTTGAAACCTACTGTGACATATGTTTTATCGTCATTCGAGCAGCGACCAATATCCACCAAATTCCAGGTCATAAAGGCTCGCAGTAAGATGCTGGGCATCGATTTCGGTATTTCGTAGGGGAAGATTGTAATCAGATATTCCCTCTTAGTGAACTAGAGAGATCCCTCTCCCGCTCGAAACACACTTCTGCTGGTCCAGATTGTATCCATTATGCGATGGTACAAAACCTGCCACTTGAAGGGAAAAATAAATTACTTAATCTTTATAATTTTATCTGGGAATCCAGATGCTTCCCTTCCTTATGGGGTATTTCAACCCTGATACCAATTTTAAAGCCTGGTAAGGATAAGGGGGCATGTCCAGTTATCGACCGATCTCTCTGACTAGCTGCCTCTGCAAAACAATGCAGATAATGATAAATGCTCGGCTAATGTACTGTCTTGAGTCTTGGGGTCTTCTATCAACTCTCCAATGTGGGTTTCGCCAACACTGTTCAGTGGTAGACCATCTTGTCGGCTTAAAGACAGCTATCCAAAATTCCTTCATACAATGACAACACCTCCTTGCAGTCTTATTTTACTTAGAGAAGGCCTATGGCATCACCTGGCATCATGGTGTCCTGACACAATTACATGCATGGGGTTTTTGTGGAGACCTACCTACATTTATTAATAATTTTATGTATCGCAGAACTTTCCGTGTTCGAAATGGAGTAGCACATTCGCTGGAGTTCTTTCAGTAAATTTTGTGCCTCAGGGTAGTATTTTGTGTGTTACACTATTTGCTGTAGCTATCAACAGCATTGTGTCTGTTGTCGGTCCCCCTGTGCGCTGTTCACTTTAGGTGGATGACTTTATTATTTATTGCCGCTCATCCACCCTGTGTGCTGAGGAGCGTCATATCTAGCTATCTGTCCACCAGCTTGCTGATTGGGCCAACAGTTGTGGACTTTGCTTCTGCGCTGCAAAAACACAGGTAGTACACTTTAGTCGTAAACGTGGCTCGTTTCCATCTCTTGAGGTAATTTTACAAGATACTACTTTGCTGTTTGTGGCCATGTGAAGTTTTTAGGCCTTGTTTTTGAGTCTAATCTTTCTTGGAGGGCTTATATGAAATGGCTTCAATCTCTGTGTTTGTAGGATATCGCACTCTTAAAGATGCTTAGTGGTCGGACTGGATATCAGGCAGGGCAACGTTTCTCCGCTTCTACAGAGCTCTAATTAAAAGCACGTTCGATTATT
Organism: Medauroidea extradentata; assembly: GCA_003012365.1. Lineage (NCBI taxonomy): Eukaryota > Metazoa > Arthropoda > Insecta > Phasmatodea > Phasmatidae > Medauroidea > Medauroidea extradentata. The sequence goes on along the minus strand of PNEQ01102228.1, from coordinate 5,490 downwards.
GTAGTCAAGCCTACTCTTCAGTACACCCATCTGTGCTGAAGACATTGGACTCGGTTCACCATGCTGGAATCCGCATTGCGACTGGTGCTTTTCTCACACGCCCAGTCGTGAGTCTCTTTGCAGAAGCTGGTGAACCACCACTACACTTTCAGTGTGAACAGCTTCTTCTCTTGTATGGGTTGCGACTAATATCCGACCCATCCCACGTACTGCATGATGCCTTTCACCGCCCCCCCTCCATATGTACAACTGTATGATGCCAGACCTCGAGCCACCGAACCTGTGTGTGTCCGGTTCTTGCACTTCTGTGCTCGAAGTGATGTTCCAGGGCATGTGCTGCCTGTCCGGCGCCCAGAACCATTATGGGAGAGGCACCAGGTGTTGGTACGGCTTGATTAGCGAACTTTACGAAGCCGACGACTCCAGCTTACATTTACCAGGGCCTTTTTAATGATTTTGTTTCATCCAATTTTAAGGGTTTTACCTGCTTTTACACTGATGGCTCCAAAACTGATACCTTTGTGCCTTTATTGTAGGTGCATAGAGGTATCTGTTTGGACTTCATCCATCGTTCAGTATTTAAACGTCAGAGCTTTATGGTATTTGTAAAGCTGTGTGTTTTATTGGTAGGGGGTCGTTTCGCAAGTGTCTTGTGTGTTCCGATTCGGTGGGTGCTCTACAAGCCTTGCTAACTTGCTCCTCAGTTCACCCTCTTCTCACGTTGATAAGGGAGAAGCCAAGGGTGGCTGATCATGTTAGAGTCCAGTTCGTCTTCCTGTGGATGCCTGGCCATGTCGGCATTCCCGGCGATACTGTGGCAGACGCGGCAGCGAAGGAAGTGTGCAGCCTTCCACCCTGTGACCTTTGTGTTCCTTTGTGTGATGTGCTCCTTTATGTCAGTACTTTTGTCTGGGATTCCTGGTAGAGGGAATGGCATACCATCCCTCTGACAAACAAATTTCGGGCCCTTACGGAGTCGGCTGTCTCCAAGCCTCACACTTTACTTACAAGACAGGAGGATGTTCTCCTGACACGTCTTCGGATTGGTCACACTCGCGTTATGCACAGGCACTTGCTTTGTTCTGAAACCCGTCCTAATTGTCCTGTCTGTGACACTCCACTGACTGTGAAGCACATTCTGCCACAGATATGACCAGGCCCGTCGTACTTTGAATCTTGCTAACAACCTCAGTGTAATCTTTCATATGGAGAGCTCATCTGTGAGCAGCTAGGTTTCCTTTTTAAGTGCGACAGGTCTTTTTAGTCTGTTGTGAATTGTCACTTTTTGTGCTGTGTTTGTTATTTTGTACATTTTTCAATGCCTTTTAATTTGTTAATGGGCTCTGTCACATTTTTTTCTGCTTTATCTCCTGTGGAGTTAGTGTATTTTGTTTTACTTGGTGTATTTGTTGTTGATTACGTGTTGCCTCTTTCGGAGGCTTTGTTTTAATTTGTTTTATGTGCTATCTGTTGGCGCTAATGATCTATGTGTCGTGCGCCCCTCTTCCACACACTCGCTCATTAAATAGTAAAATAGTCCATAGTCTGTGATCCTTGTACAGTTTCAGAAAAATGTTTAAGAGCACCCAAATAAATTACATTTAAACTTACTATTCATCCATATGTATTACATATGTTAAGAAAACATTAAAAATTAAAGTCTCACTAATAAACAAGTACCACTGCAATGTTTAGAACTCAGTGGGACCACCTCTGGCCTTGTAACATGCTTTGATCCTGTCCGGCATAGATTGAATTAGCTTCCTACACTCTTCGCGTGTCACTTGTTGCCATAGTGAGTGCACTGACAGTGCCGTTTTTGGGTTCCTGTTTTGCCAGCCGATGTGCCATTGTATTCCTCAAATTCTCGATAGGGTTTAAATCTGGACTACGAGGAGACCAGGGCAGCAGCTCAATGTCTCTGGTTTCAAACCATAGCTTTGTTTGCAAGGATCGGTGACATGGGACATTATACTGCCGATAAATGAAATTTTTACCCAGTTGCCTCTGTGATGAAGGAATCTTCACTTCCTCCATAGCTTCACAGTATCTGGTACTATTCATCGTACCTTTTACCACCTTACACTCTCCAGGGCCCTCTTAGGTGATGCATCCCCATATCATGATTGCATCGCCCCTGTGTTGCACTGCTGGGACGACACAAGCTGGCAAAAAATTTTCGGTTTTTGTTCTGTGAACCCGAACCTTACGCCGTGGGAATAGCACAAAACGGCATTTATATCTCTCCCAAGCCTCTTTGCACCATCCCAAACGCTGTCTACAAAACTCGCGTCGCTTCTTCTTGTGACAGTCATTCAGAAATGGTTTCCTGATCGCAAAAAATGATCTAAGGCTTGCCTCATTTAATCTGTTGCACACAGTGCGATCTGTTATGGCAACATTGTCACAGGAGTCCCGTAGATCTCTCAGAAGATCACCACAAGTAGCATTTCTGTCTTTCCTACACAATTGCAATAACTTACGGTCTTGTCTGAGTGATGTTTTCCTCGGGCAACCTGATCTTGGCCTATCAACAACAGTTCCAAACTCGTTGTATCGCTTAATTGTTTGTTGCACACATGTCTTTGACACTTGCAAAACCTCTGCAATTTGTCTCTGTGTTTTTCCAACCTTTAGTAAACCAATAGTTTGCCATTTGGCTGCTTCAGTCACAGAATTTTTACCTATAATGAACTTTTTGTCTCTAGCTCTGTTAAACAAACATAACCTCCAAATGTTGAATAAAGAAACAACAAAATGGCGGGAACCGACAAAGCAGGTGTGCCAGCTTACACCCTACTTTACATCACATCAAAAGAACCGGTGTCGCCCATCTAAGGAAAAGAGTGTTGCCAACCTAAGGACAAGTGTGTTTCCTACATCATGGAAATTTTAAAATGACATAATAAATTATATATATATTTTTTCGTTTTTCCTTCCCCATATTTTTTAGCTGGATAATTTATTTAAATTTTTCCAAGGCTTACATACATTTTCCCCTTGGTACGTTATCTTTGGTGAAACAAAATCATGCCAGTCTCTTAACCCATTTCGAAAATATGACTTTTTTTCATTTAAGGGTTTTGCAACTTCTTGTCATTTCATAAAACATATAAAGCTGTGTAATTTTTTGACCACTTCAGCTTCATTAATCTCACGGATACCAAAATTTTCTATTTTTCATGTAGGTTAAGGAAGCATTAACAGAAATCTAAAAACCAAGAATTTTAAAGTTACTAAAAATCAAAAACCAATTTACTCATTTTAAGAATTAACTTCAAAATGATAATGTAACACATTTTTTAAGTTTATATTTTTTTGTAATTTTTTCCAAGACTTGCATTCAATTCTCCTTGGTGGTTTCTCTTTGGAGAAAGAAAGTCATACCAATATCTTAACCCATTTTTGCACTATGAATTTTTTATCGTAAAGGTTGGCTCAATTTTAGGTCATTTTATAAAACTTTTAAAAATCTGTAACTATTGAACAATTGCAGCTACATTAACTCACGATGTACAAAAATATTCTATTTCTTATGTATATTTAAGGAGAATTAACAGAATGGCAAGTCAGAAAAAATTTTAAGAACAACAACACATAAACTCATTTAAAGGGGTGGTCTTAAACATTTTTCTGAAACTGTATGTGAGTGGCCATAATGCACAGGTCAAAACTGTCTGTGGATAATGATGTCGGTATTTTACGAAATATCTTTACCTATTTCGTCTCCTCCCCCTTTTTAAGTGTGTCGTTATGTCAAATATCGTCTCGCTCGTGTAATGAGGAGAAAGGACTTGGGCAAGCCATTCTAAGCAATTGGGCGCAACTCATGAGTGGAAAGGCTAAATGCCCCGATGAAAAAGAAATAGGAGCAGGTATTATGCCTTTTTTTTTTTACTGTATTCAAATATTAAATACTTTTGTTTTATTTATTTTTTAAAGTAAATAACGATGGGTATATTTCTGTAGAAAGTGTAATGAAATATTTAGAAAAAGAATCGTTAATTTTAATGCTTCGGTTTTGGAAATGTGTACATAAGCTTTTACTTAAACTGTATTGTCTGCCCAGCCTTCTAGCTGCTCTCCACTCCACTTAAATAATCGTTTAGCATAGAAATTTATGAAATTCTATTATTTCTTAAATTTATTAAATAAAACCAGTGCTGAAAATTTTAGATAGTCTCTACATTAATAATAATTTTTATTTTGTTAATGATTTTGTTCGTGAAGAAAAAGTTTATTTCAATATCTAGGCTTCTACGAGATGAGTACGAGAAATAATCGTGCCTCAAGTTATTTCACATTGATTCATTTCATGGATTTGTTTTAAATCCTTACGGAAATATTTACGAGTTCGAAATAGAATTTAATAATAGAAATTGGGCTGGTGTGCTTCGGTGAGAAAATAAATTAAAGAAATGGAAGCAGTGCACTAAAATGTTTATATTCGCCAAAAAATTCCTGTTCAAAACAGCCACGCTGTAGTAGTTCAATACACAGACATCTTAAAAAAAAAACACATTTTGAGATAATTAACTTTAAAGTTTTCAGTACCTCATGATAATTTGGTAACATAAAGTTTTACAGTGAAAACATTGGTATAACATTTTAAGTAGTTTGGGGTGTGAGTTTACAAATAATAGATGCTTATTAATTACATGGAACAATGCTGTCAGCAATAATAATTTGGTAGACATAAACGTTTTGTAAGTTATTTTGGTATTGAACTGAAACTTATTTCAACTTATACATTCTTTTGAGACAGACGTTATTTAGTACACAAAATCAAATATTATTTTGGCCAATTCCAACACACTTTCCAAAGGACAATGTTTAGTAAATAAAGTTTAATACTAATTAGGCAATTTTAATGATATTTTAACATTATCAAAGTGCCTTCAATGTCATAATGGGAACATCAACAACAATACAGTAAATAAAATTTGCAAGTCCTCAAAAACTGATTTGCGATAGCTATGCTTGACATGCTGGCACATTGTAGTCATAAAAAGTACTTGAGCATTGAAAAATGAAAATTAATATCAGTTGTTGGCAACAAGATTTGTTACGCACTATTTTGCATAGTGTTTATCTTGGTTCATGGCACTGATTGCAATCCTTTAAAGAAATCATGGTACACACTAGGTATGTGAGATGACGCACATAAACGTAACAAATCTTGCTTTATATTCTTTGCATTATTTTGCGGCTCCAAGTACAGCTGTTTCAAGTGCAATGTGGATCTACGTCCTCGCTGGTTGGGACGAACATTCAAAATATTGTATTCATCACTGAATAATGACTTATAACGCACTTTAGTAGGGTCCTATTTGTCACATGCTAACTTCATTCCAGATAATCTTGTGACCTGATTCATCCACCTGAAAATTTGACCCGATGTCTTGTGATGCAGTCTTCCAGTCAAAAAAATCTTCAGTACTCATTTCTTGCACTATGTAGGGTGTACCAGTTTTTTTTTTTTTTTTTTTT
>PNEQ01102227.1:30906-46319 GCA_003012365.1 Medauroidea extradentata | reverse complement strand
GGTAAATTTTACCAAAGGTATTTTATTTATAAGGGATATGTTACCATACTCCTGTGGTACTATTTCCATTTCTATCATATCTGCTCTTATAAGGTTCGCTGCTTTAAGAATCAAGACTCGTTTATTTTCTTCTGTCTCTCCAGTTCTAGCATTCTGATAGTAGTCTCTAAGAATATTTACTGCTTTCTTCCTGAAGGTAACAATATTCTTTACTCGAGTGACAGTGGTAATAACTATATCATCGTGAAAATGGTAAAGCAGTTTTTTTCATATACTTATCTGAGTAAGGTAATAATGTTCCATTCTTTTGAAAATATTCTGCCATCTCGTTAGCTAAATCTTCAACTGTTACCTGTTCCTCGTCATTTTCTTCCAAGTACTGAGCTACATGTAGAAACGCTTCATGGCGCTCTTTCATCCTCTGGCGGTCCAGTTGATTCTGATGGTCTACTTGAGAAGTTGACACCACACATTTGATGATAACAAGTGTCTGCTGTATGAAGATCGGAGAGGGCAGACTGAATTTGATCACGCAATTCCATAGTCCTATTATTATTACGCTCTTCATAGTCCTTCAGCAAACACTCATGAAAGCATGTAGTGCGGACAAAATAAGACTGGTTGTTTAAAATATGCCGCTGAGTAACTCTTTCCTCACAGAATGAACAATTTTCCTTCTACCACATAAATGATGGTCCTTTAGATCTTACACCAGATTTAGCAGGTAACTCTGTCGACAGAATATTAAAAGTATTACAAATCTTGCTCTGCATTTCTTATGGACATGTTGGCCAATGTTAACATTGTAATTACTTGTTTTGCGTTCTTTGCAGACACTCTGAATTCCTTGCACGCCTTCATTCGTCAATTTAGAACATTCTTCATTACTTAAAGCTGCATTACAAAGGAAATACTGCTCTTCATCTACCTCTATCTCACCATGTTCTGCTGTATTTTCCATCTTACTAACTTCCGCATAGACAGTTTATTCCACAATTACTATCAGAACCAAATCAAAAATCTGTAACAAAAATGGAAATATTTGTAATATTATGTTTTACACTCGTGTATTTGCACTCATACATCAAATCAAATTACATATAACTTTCACACAATAGCAGACAATACATACTGTTAATTAAAGTACTCTAGATAGGTAACAATAAATACTAAAAGTTTGAAACAAAAATATTCTCTCAGAAAAAAAGACACACTATACATTTTTCATTTAGTTCAATTTATTTAACATAATGGACAGTTTCTTTGATATTCTTGCTCATTTAAACCAAATTACAGATTTGAGGAAGTGATGTTTATTTTTAAGGAAATATTTCAAGCTCTACAGTTTGAGAATGAAATATGGTAGATTGATAAAACAAAAAGTATCTCACGGAAACTTTATGTTCTTTATATTTTGTCTTTATACTTTTTCTTATAAAATGTACCGGTTAGAATGAATTATTATTTTGTTGAAAGTGTCATTTGGGCACCATTTTTTCAAAATGGCAGCTATCCTACACATCTGGTGATGATAGACACTTCAGAATCGGATTCCCTAGACTTTTTCCATTATGAAACCGTTGGGTTTTTTTCTGTTGCAATTAGTTCCCCAGATGGCTATATATTTGCATAACTTTACTAGACTAACAATGCAAGTCTAGCAACAGTGTGTTAGTCACACGCAACAAGTGGCCCAATTCTCTTCTGCACGCTGCTGTTTCAGCCTGCCTTACAGGATGCTTAGATCCATAGTAGTTTTAACGTCTATTTTTTTAGCGTTTCTGTTTCCGACGATGCCCAATACGTAGCAGATTTTGTACCAATTTTCTGTTACCACAGAGAAAATGGTTACTAAAACAGTGAATGGTATGAAAACTGTTACGGTCCCTTAGTTCCAGCAAGCTCTTCAATTGTTGCTGTAAGTTCCATACATTGAGCTTTCCTTAGCGTTTATTAAATCTTCCGGAGGAAGAGTCATTTATTTCTACATATGGCCACAGGTATAGTATAATAAATACTAGTCGAGCAATGCCAACTGTATACAATGTAAGAAACTATTCCCTCTGCTTTGTCGAAGTAAACGTTATAGAAAATTTGTAGGCTAAATTAAATGCAGAGTTTCATTATTCCAAAATGGTGGGTACTAGTCCTCTTAACATCATTATGCTAAATTAGCATTGTACGTTTTAAATGTAATTTGTAAAGAGTGAGAGTAAAAAATATTTTCTCTCTCACAGTTTACAAATTGAATCAAACGCATAAAGCAAATCATAAGAGTTGGCCAATATCATTATCTAGGATTGCTGTCACTAGTTTTTACATACTTGCATTAAAAAACGTGATGATTAAACAGTGTTTTTTCTATCATTTATCTACCGTACCCTCTTAAGGCCGTGCTCTCTTGTTTATACTTTTTTTTAGAGGTATTAAATTTTCACGCAAAATGAGAGCAGATATCAAAAATCTGCCTGGCAGTTTTGTTTGGAATCATCTTCTTCATGTTAGGTGATTTTTGAAGGCAGTAAGTACTACGGTTATAGCTAATTGTGTAATTAATGAAATTCTCATTGACTTTTTAGTTGAAACCGTATAATTTCTTGTTTAAAAAGTGTTGAGATTTATTACAAAAGCAGACTTTCCTGGTTACATTTTATCTCTTGTACAAAACAGCACAACTACACGAACGCCATATTGCCACAACACCCACCCTTGAAAAATATTTTTTAAGCACTTGGTTATTAACATAGCACACAAACAACTTTTATATGAATAAACCAATTTCCTTTAGCAAAAACATGTGCCTAGCTCTTGGTAATGGTTTTGTGAGGATGTCAGATACCATATCCTCACTAGCTAGGAACTCAACAGATATATAATTGTTGCCTACATGATCTCTTAAAAAGTGATGTCTTATATCAATATGTTTGCTTTTGAAGCTGGTCATAGGATTTTTAGCAAGTTGGATTGCTCCCTTGTTATTACAAAATATCTTTACACATTTATTTTCACACTCAGGATCTAGTTCCTTGAAGAGCTCCCTGATCCACAAGGCTTCTTGTGTGGTGAAGGAGAGGGCCATGTACTCTGCTTCAGTGGTAGATAGGGCAACTGTGCGTTGCCTCTTGTTGTACCATGAAATAGCAGCTCCTTGGGACTTGAAGCAACATCCACTGACAGAATGCCTACCATTTAGCTTATTTCCCAAGTCAGAGTCTCTGAAACCTACTGGAAAACTATTGCCTTTCCTACAGAATTTTAACTTGAGTTTTACGATTCCCTTCAAGTACCCTTTTCACTGCCACCCAATGATATTTCTTCGGATTTTTGTTGTACCGACTCAAGCCACCTACAGCAAATGAAATATCCGGCCTGCTTATCTGTGTTAGATACAAAAGGCTACCTATTGCCTCTTGATAAGGTACACACTGATGTATAGGTCTTCACTGCTTTCTTCCCTCTTCACTCCTGTCTCCATGGGGGTTGACACAGGCTTGCAGTCATGCATGTTGATCTTGTGAAGAATCCTTCGTACATAGTCGGCTTGGTCAACAGTGATCTCTTCCTCACTCTGCTTGATGTTCATCCCGAGACATTTTCTTGCTGGTCCAAGGTCTTTCTTGTCAAAATTTTCGCATAGTTTCTTTTTCACTTTAGCCTTCAAACCTTCGCTGTTTGATATTACAAGAAAATCATCAACATACACAGCAACCAGAATTTTTTCTTTGTCTGCAATCTTATGATACACACATGGATCTGCTTGTGATTGGGTGAAGCCCATTCCCTTAAGAACATCTGTAAGCTTCCTGTTCCAGCATCTACCGCCTTGCTTTAGGCCGTATACTGCCTTTTTTTAATAACCACAGCTTATTTTCTTCACCTGGTTTCAACAGTTCTTTAGGAGGTTTGACATGAATTGTTTCATCCAAATCTCCATACAAATATGCAGCTGTAACGTCCATGTGATCAACTTTCAAATTTTCCTTTGCTGCAAGAGACAACAGATATCTGACAGTGGAGTACCTTACTACTGGTGAGTATGTTTCTTGGTAATCTATCCCAGCTGTCTGAGAGCAACCTCTTATCACAAGCCTTGCTTTTTACTTCAGTCGTCCTGTTTCTTCTTCTTTCATCTTGAAAACCCACTTAGCAGTGAGGGCTTTTACCTCTTTTGGACACTCCACTAGTTCGTATGTATTGTTCTTTACTAAGGAGTTATGTTCTTCTTCCATGGCGCGTGACCACTCACTGGCTTGCGGACCACCTAATGCTTCTTCAGGTGACTGAGGTTTACTGTCACAACTGCTCTGAGTGTTATTTTCTGAACTGTGTAAATAGATACACTCTTCTTGTTTGTTAGGTTTCGGAGTGCGGGTTGAGCGTCTCGGCATACTGGTATCCTCTTGGTACGGCTGGAGTGTCTCTTGTGTTGGTGAGAAACCACGAAAGTCTTTGTCCCCTTCTTCTTCTGATTCTTGATCTCTGCTTCAGTTGACGAGGCATCGTGCAAGGGTTGCATCGCCTTCGAGGGTGCACTTCCATTTCTGTCTTGTGTCGTTCCTTTTTCAAAGAATATTACATCCCTGCTGTAAACAATCTTCTTTGTCTTGGGATTCACCAGTCTGTAACCCTTCTTGTTCATGCCATAACCCACAAAAATCATCTCCTCAGATTTTGCATCCCATTTCTTTCTAATCTCTTTCGGTACATGAACCATTGCCTTGCATCCAAAAATTCTTAAATGGGATAAGTCTGGTTTTGTGCCATACCACAGCTCAAATGGGGTAATGTCACCTACTGCTCTTGATGGGGTGCGGTTGATCAAATATGTAGCTGTTGATACAGCTTCTGCCCAGAATGTTTTTGGAAGGTTAGCATCTATCAACATGGTACGTGCCTTTTCAACTATTGTGCGATTTTCTCTTTCAGCATGTCCGTTTTGGGAAGGAGTGTACCTCATCGATTCTTGGTGTCTGATTCCAGACCTTTTTAGGGTGGATTTCAGTGCAGAATTTGCATATTCTGTCCCATTGTCAGTGTGTAGGATCTTTATTTTGTGGCAACTTTGATTTTCAATCATGTTTTGGAACTCTGAGAACACTTCAGACACTTCACTCTTTTCCTTTAGGAAGTAGACAAAGCAAAATCTTGAGAAGTTATCTACAAAAGTGATGAAATACCTGCTCCCACCCATAGAGGTCTGTTCCATAGGGCCACAAAGGTCAGAGTGCACCAGTTCTAGAGGTTTTGTTGCACAACTTAGGGAAGGCTTGAATGGTTTTCTTGCATGTTTCCCTTTAACACACATTTCACAAGGGTCAGCACATGTTTACAAACCACTTATGCCTGTTGAAACTGTTTTCATTGAATTCATCCCTCTTCTGTTCAGGTGTCCTAGACGCTGATGCCACAGGGAACTGTTATAGAAGATGATAAGTAACATTTTTGTGGTGGCATATCTAATTTATAAATTCCCTTGTCAACTGACATGGTCGCAATATTTTTGCCATCTGGGCCAAAATCTTACCTCCAAACTTGTTAAATGTAACCTTATTACCCTTTTCTACCAGTTTGCTTACAGATAACAGGTTCACTGACACTTCCAGAACATACACTGTATCACTAACCTTAACTGATGTACTCTCTTTTCTTCCTGAATCGTAGACTTTAATGTTGACACTCCCAACGAGCGTACCTTTTAGGCTCCAGTTGTTTGCAGCTATGATTTCAGTGTTGCTAGGAAAAGAATTCTTCAGCTGCTTATCACTATTTTTATGTGTGTGGAAGCGCATGAGTCAACATACCAGTTTCCCTGGAGCAAACATTCAGAAGCTGCAAACACACGATCACCAGAGCCACCTGAGCCAGAATGACTTTGCTTCTTGTTTACAAATTGATGTGCCCCCGTCTTCATCTTCTGATGGCAATTTCTTGCAAAATGCCCAGTTTTGTTGCAGTTGTAGCACACTTAACTTTTTGTTGCGCTCCCTTATGATGAGATCCTTTCTTCCTACTTGCAAATAAGGTAGAATCACTGTCTGAAGACCTGAATGAATCTTCATGGCCACCCTTAATATCCTGCAGCAGTTTGACTTTAATAGCATCAACTGTGATGCTTATGCCGGATCTCTCAATGCCCATTATCATGGATCGGTATTCACTCTGTAATCCCGCAAGTAATAGTGTTCCTATCCACTCGTCCTTAACCTCAAAGCCGATTTCATTTAGTTTGTGAGCAGTAGAAATAATCTTGTCCACGTACTCATCCACACCTTTACAGTTTTCTAATTGCAGAGGTGCCAATCATTTACCCAAGCTTTCAGTAGTCATTTTGCGAAAAATCCGTATTTTTCCGTAGTGAACGTATTATCTTAAGTCAAAGCTACAGTGACCATAAAGTAGCCGTATAGAAATAACAGTAACCGCACCATAAGAAACTGACAGGTTTCCATCCCTCTCACGGCGGCTAAGCAGCGGTACGGTATGTTATAGCATGCATCACTCGAAAGTGTGTGTTCAATTTTTACGGTTATTTCTTACGGCGATTCTAGTGCTGCCTGTAAATGTGTAGGCCTATACAAAATCACATTACCTGTTCGTCGGTAACTTCGGCATTTGTTGTTGGATCTACATCACTTAATTATAATATATTTAACCTCGAAATTTCTAACTTCGAAAATGCTTTACGTGTTTTTACCATAACTATGTACTCACGGCGGCACCTTTGCCACCATGTTTACACTGAAGTCACAACTCCACGCTTCACAAAACACATGTTGTTGAGATACATTTGAAGCACGTAAACGTGTCCACAACTGTGAATACTCTGAACGATATTTCTCAACACTCTTCTCTTTCAAACTCATACTCGAATTTAAACATTCACATCAACACACGTTCGTTAAAATACGGCAACATGGATACGTTTCCAATATGGCCGAACAGTGGAAGAAGAAACAATAATCATGCACAAGCACGACTCGTCTCGACTGCATGTCAACATCAACAACTAATCGATAAGTCGGAAAACTGCGGTCTCGCCCGAAGTAAATGAACAATTGATTGTATGAGATACGTACGACATACGAGAACCTTCCGACGCGTGCCTCGCAAAGTGTAAACATACTAGTTTGTAAATACGCTACCATCACCAAAATATGGCTTCGGCAAACTAAAAAAGTGAGAAACAAAACAATGTGTGTGTGCCGGAGCGTGGGAAAAGAAACAGCACGTCAAACGATCCACAGAGTTACGAACTGAAATACATGCATACACCATGGAACATGCCTATTTATTTACAGTCGGGCGGTAGCTAATAAATCCGTAGTTTATCAACAGGATCCGTACTTCAGTAGTAAACCATTGTAATTCGTATAAACTACGGATAATCCGTAGTAGTTGGCACCTCTGCTGTGTAGTGACTAAAGTGCTCAGTAGGCCTACTCTTGTGGTAAGTCCCGAGTCCTCGAAAGCCCTTTCTAGTTGTTGCCATGCTTCCTTTGCTGTTTTGGCAGTTTTAACATGCGAGAAATTTATTTGGTCAATGCACAATATTATTTTTGACAAAGCTTTCTCATTTTTTCGCTTGTCTTCCTTGTCGGATTCTTCGCCTTGCACGACGCTCCACAAGTCGTCTAACTGCAAGAATACTTTCATAGCAAACTTCCAGCCCTGATAGTTTTCTCTACCTACCAGTCTTTCAACCAGCCCTAAATTGGATGCAAGCATTTTTACAAACCTTTTTGTGGCAAAACAATATAATTTACAGCAACATAATTATGTACAACATTCGGCCTAGGCACCACGCCACATTTATATCGCGCAACATCACTGGATTCGCAACACTTTAAACGTAAAAACGTATTTCACCACGATACACGTACAGTTTACCGTCCTGGGCCCATAACCTGTCGAGATTTATTACAAAAACAGACTTTCCTGGTTACATTTTATCTCTTATACAAAACGGCACAACTACACGAACGCCATATTGCCATGGAACTACTACTCTAGACAATACAAATACAGGTGCATCTTAACTTAAAAACAATATACATTGAGAGTTCAAAAAACAATGTTCAAAAATATTCTTTCAATTAACAACAAAAATAAAATAGCTATCACTGCAATAACCATTTAAACCACAACTGCCAATCAGATTTTTTATATCTACTCTCGTTTAGGCTTAAGAAACTAAATATCCCAAAAATATTAGAAGCAAGAGAGCATGGCCTTAGAGCCGCAATAACCTCTTTGTTCACTCGCCTCGAGAGCTAGCGCTACAGGAGAGCTGCTCCACGTATATTCTAAGCTCCGAGGCTCATGATGTACTCACTGACATTACTGACCTCGGGAGAAATATTACAACCCCTTTATACAGCATGTGGTAATTGCTGATTGAATGGTCTAGCGTTAGAAATACAGCACTACATGTCAATGATAGAGAGTTGACCTCTTTATGACTGACAGCGCCAGTGATATATTGGTGTGTTATTTAACATTGCAACAGACCATCATACTACTGTTGCCCCTAGCTGCTCGGACGCAAACTATCTGCTCGTGGTTCTACTTACCTTAATGTTAAAACAGAACCCTCTGTGCCAGTGGCCGGAGTCAGTCATATGCTGACTTTCAACTGCAGTGTCCCGACCTATTCTTCTATGGCCACACCAAGCGAGGCGGCATAACGGTAACACGTTCGACTCACAGTCGGGAGGAACCGAGTTCGATCCCAGTCTCCGGCCACCCTGATCTCTGTTTTCCATGGTTTCCCGAAATCACTGAAGGCAAATGCTGGGATGGTTCCTTAACAAAGGCCATGGCTGACTCCTCTCCTAGTTTCTGCCCTTGTACCAAGTTGTGTGTCACCGTCTATAATGACCTTGCTGTCGACGAGACGTAAAGCCCACTTATCTTACGTACTTTATTTGGCCATGCTTTTTTTACGTGTGCCAATCCTGGCGAATTTTACAGCGGATGTCCTCCAAGGAGCAAAGCGTTCGCTCTCAATTTCTCAAAGGATCTTGGTCTACCCCTCTTGTTATTCTATTTTTATTTATGTGATTTTCTTTAAATATGCCAGGGAAACGCTCGAATAGTTACTTGGACATGGCGACAATTGATTCTCTCACTATTTCCTGTCTGTCTTAAGCCACTGACTTCGTCTCTTTACTGTCGAAGAAACGTAAAGATATACTTATGCATGACACACAAAACAAGTAAATAAATTTTAGATTCTCATTTTATTTATTTTTTATGTGCTAGCTTTTTTTAAAGTATCTCTAGGTCACGTGAAAGTTAAGAACGAGGTAATATGAACGAATAGAGATCTAAATAATGTATAATAATTATGACTAAAGCAAGGTCAAAGTGTGAGGTCTAATACTGATGTCTAAAATAGGGCCTAATTGAAGTATCGAAAAGTGAGGTCTAATATAGATGTTTAAGTGCTAGGTCCATTTCGATAGTGGTGAAGACTTGATCTTTATTTTAACCATTTCATCGCCAGTGATGAGAAATGTAGGCGTGTTGGTGATTTTTTAAGCAGATGTTGATGACCACTTAGATACCGGCGATGACTTCTTCGCCTATGTGAATTGGCCGTGACGAGAACTTCTTAAGGCATGTTGAATATCTCTTCAGCAGTATGAATGCATTCCTGCATACATACATTCATGCATGCATGTACGTACATATGTATGTATGCATGTATGCTGTGAGGGGGTTGCAAATTTTATCCCTATTTAACATTTGTTATCTACCATTTACATATATCTTGCTTCTTTTAGTCATGTGATGAATCCCTTATGGCACTTTGAATATGTTGAAAACACAAGTATTGTTAGTCTTTTCATTGTGTTTATTTGACTTCAAGTTAAATGTTGCTCAGAATATTAATTCAAAAATTCTATCCAAGTAAATTTTTATAACATATTGAGTTATTAAGGCATTTCTAAACTTATGGGACTTGTACTACAATTGAAGGAACTCAATTTAATGCAATTGTGAAGTGTCAAAAGATACTCCTTTAAATTCTTAACAGAATATCTTCTTTAATCAGTTTTGTACCAGGCTATTTCAGTCTCTTCAGAGTATTTAGTATGTTTGAGATTTAGCCTAAATTTGGTAACAAATGTAGATTCATATACCTTACTGCAACTGCACATATATCTGTTGATCGAGCATTTTCCTATAACTTATTGTAATAACATTTTGCTGTATTGTGAACGTTCCAGTTCCTACCATGATTTTGATAATTTGCGGACAGCCAAACTTTCGTATGAAGTGTAAATTTACAAATGTAAAGTGGAAACACCTAGTTGTGGATTTGCACAAAGTTACCCAACATTTTATTTTAGTGTCTTGTTGGCAGATTGTGATGTGGTAAGGTCTTATAGTGAATTTGAAGTTGGCTGATGTGCTGTAACTCTAAAATCAAGCTTGTCATATCAAGTTTGGTATCAAAATGCTCAGCATTGAATTTCCTAAATTTTAGCTAAGTGAGTTTTTGTTGTATACTTTGTCAATAAGTACTAGGAGGCTTTATGAAAATTGGTATAACTTTAAGGAAAGTAGTGGTCTTTAGGAGTCATAAACAGCGGCGTCGATGGTGGGCGCAGCCTTCCTGGAATCCATGCCTTATAAGGCCATGTTGTTGGTGATTGGCTACAAGCCAGTGATGGTATGTTGAGGGTGTTTGTGACGTCGGCAAAGCTAATGCAAGGACGAGCAGAACTATTTTCAGCATCCGCAGTAACTTCCTATCAGCCATTAAGTAAAAGAAACCACTAATTAACATGTCAATTGCATTAATAAATCTAATCTAATCTCAGGGCAAAGCAGTATAACAATGAATTGCAACAAAGGAATTTATCTGTATAACTATCACTTTGGCAAAGATTTGGCAATTGGCGCAAGAATATGTAAGTGTGGCTGAATCAAGGCAAGCAGCAGACTTGGCTGGGGTCTACTTGAAATCGGGATGCAGGTCAGACGTGTACGAAGCCGGGGGCCGAGAGAGTTGCTAGTGTGGGGTGGAGGCAAGCGTGGCTGCCCTCGCCAAGTGTAAGGCAGTTTGCTATTTTTTTAAAGACTATAAGTGGTGAAGGAAGTGGTCAAGTAGCTGCAAAGGGGCTTTTGTTTATTTTTTTTGTTCAAGTTGAACTAAGGACAGTCATATTTCTTTTCTTGTGTAATTAATACATGCCACATTTGCTGTTGCAGTCTTTTCGGCACGAAACTCCAACCAGGCCTAAAGTGACCCTTGCATCAGACATCTTGATCGCTAGGGATACATATTTGTAAATTTCTGTGACCATTTGATTTTGGACCAATTGAACTAATTAAACTTCAGGTGATTTAATCGGGAATTTGGCCTTTTAATTGTTACCACCTTTATTGATACTCTTAACTGAAGCTATCCTGCAAAGTTTTATGTAAAGACTCATTACAGTGCATGCATATATGTACGGTGAATTGTGAAAAGATAAATGGTGCTTCGGTAAAATATAAATAGTGGTAAGGATATATAAAGAACTGAAAAGTAGCAGCTACTTAGCTGTTATTTAGACTGCTAAAAATGACTCTCTCTTCCAGTGAAGTTGGAATATATGCAGGAAAGTTAATTGTGTGTGCAACATTAAAAAAGTATCTGCGACGAGCTAAAACATTCAGCAGCATGAACAGACTTTATTCAAAATTTAAATTGTTTTATGTTCTAATGTGAAAACTGTAAAACACAATTTGGGCGGCGTAGCAACTGAAAATAGACATCCGAGTATAGTAAATGTATCATTTCATTACTCTAGCTACCATTATTTTACGAAATTTCTAGTCATTTGGTGATGGTTTGGAACCTTTCGGAGAGAACATTAATTTAATATAGGCATATCGAGTGAGGTGGCACAGTGGTAATAATTGACTAACATTTGGGAGGACCCGATATTAAGGCTGCCGCCTACCCCACGCTTCAAATGCATTGCAGTGTGTTCATAAACCGGTTTTTTTCTATGAAAATATTCCACATGCGTCTGTTGTGCCAACGTACAAAAAGAAAACAAGCTGCAGACAAGGTCAGAGAACCTCATTGTTAAGAAGCCACTCTTATTAAAAACATTATTTCCAAGTCCTCCAACACTGCTAAAAACGGCTTTTTCAGACTTCCGTACTTCAAAATATATCAAACGGATGTATGTGAAACTCATATTGCGACCTACACTGAACTTAGCTGCAGACTTTCCACCAATAAAATTATATGGTCACCACTTAATGTCCCATAGCAAAAACCGTTCAGCGGGAAACTTGCATGCTAGTTCAGCGCTTGGCTCGTTGAGGTGACGCAGCATTTGATGCGCGCTTAAAGATCAACTTTACTGATCCGTCACTTTAGAGTCTCTAACGCACGGGTAGGCGGCGCCCTTAATTATCGGCTCCGACCATCCAGATATCTATTTTCCATAGTTTACCGACTTCGTTCCAGGAGAATGCCGGAATTATTTCTTAACAAAGGCCTTACTAACTCCTTTCCTAGTTCCTGCCAAAGTGTAAAAGTGCGTGTAACCATCTTTAACGACCTCGCTGTCAACGAGACGTTAAAAGTCCACTTAACCTTACCTTGATTCATTTTCATCATAACTGAATATTTCGGACCAGATCGTAGTAATTTCAAGAGGTCCGATGATGTCGCCTTCCATAGTCATGCAAATACTGTGACAAGATGTTAGTATGCTCATCATGTAAAGAGGTGTACGTATCCGGTTGATTAAATCCGACCAGCTTATTTATCTTTTCCTTTACTCTAGTTTATTTACAGGAACCTGCATTGCAATGGAGTGTGCCCAAAAATCATCCTCCCAGTTACTGTCACAGTGTCAGTTTGTGTATCACCATCTCTAATGACCTCGCAGTCGACGAGACATAAAGCTCACTTACCTGACCCAGATTATGCAGTGAAACAGAATGATGAGAAGAATAATGGCTATGAAAAAGGCAGGACGTACATCCTTGGGTGTCAAAGATGAATTAACTGGCAATAAGAACGGTGGAACTTTGGAAAACTGCAGCGAAAACTGAGCGGTTCTGGGGTGAATGTTTAGTTACGAGGTGTGGCAATATATCTGAAGTATGGATCACACAATTAAATTATCGTTAACAGCAAGAATAACCCTATCTGCACTGTGTCGTCATCACTTTTAGGAAGCAGATAAAGTACTTCACAATGTTTCCCATTTTTGTTTTAGAAAACGGTTTTAAAGCAAAATTAACTGCACTAAACCACTTTATAACTTTGCTGCATATTACATTTCCTCTTCCTACCGAAATTTTTTCATTGAATAATTGTTTAATTTCCTGCCTATAACAATGCAGTACTGTATTACTAATAACTTGCTTACTGGTACCGTAATAACCAGAACTCCAGCAAAGTTAATCTTATAAGAAATATTTCAGATAAACAATAACAAAGCGACAACCTAAGTAAAAATAAATATACAAAACAGTTCAAGTTTGGTAAATATTCGTAGGTGTGCTTAAGAGTAATATTAATTAATGTGATCTTAAAGATGATCATCACTAACCTAATAGTGGCAAGTGGGAAAGTTACTCTCATAAATAAAAGCTTCATGAATTTTTAATTATTTATCACATGACTAATACTTCTGAAGTGACAAGCTGCATAGTCAACGTAATTACAGACTGATTACACACAAAATTCTGAAACTGGAAATTACTTTTGTGTAATGTCTACTTATCGATTTTTTCAATTATTAAATCATGTTTATTAAGTTTTCCTTCGGTTAACACTATATCGTTATTTAATAGGTATCTTGTAAAATGTTATAATACGGTTCTACTGTGTGTTGTTTATATATGCATCTGGCAAGTTGCTGGAAATAAACAGGAGTTTAAATTTTAAACCGAAATCTCTTGGGGTATTTTCTGTATTACTGTTAAGTTCAGAAAACAAAATAGGTAATAAAATCAGAGCTATTGGCAATGCAGGATAATATGTGATATTTTAAAGAAAGCAGGATACTAATACTGGGGACAATTTTAGTTATTTTAAA
The DNA here is from genome assembly GCA_003012365.1 of Medauroidea extradentata. Classification (NCBI taxonomy): domain Eukaryota; kingdom Metazoa; phylum Arthropoda; class Insecta; order Phasmatodea; family Phasmatidae; genus Medauroidea; species Medauroidea extradentata. Next base: position 32,259 of record PNEQ01102227.1, on the reverse strand, counting down.
TACAAAGTAAAATTCTTTAGCCCTAGTTAAGCGCTTGCCCACCACTGCGTTAATAATGCAATATATAGAAGATTTGTGAATTTTTAGGATTCAATGGTTTTATTTTTAGAAAATTACTAACACATACTCCATCAATATGTAGAACAAAGGAAGAGGCCACTAGGCTATCAGTATGTACAAAAGACAGAGGCCCAAGTACTCACGTTTTAGTACTTGACAGATACACACACAAATAGGACTACACATAATCGCGGAAGCGCGTATCGCGATTATGTGTGGTCCTATTTGTGTGTGAATCTGTCAAGTACTAAAACGTGAGTACTTGTGCTTCTATCTTTTGTTCATACTGCATTAATAATTTTTGCAAATGTTTACATAATATGTTTACAATATAAGATTTTTTACACTGTGACTAGCATTATTATAATAAGATCTCAGATATGCTATGCTAATGACGATGTGATGAATTATTATTTTCTCCCTCGGAATCTTCTTCTCTTGCAATTTCTCTCTGCTTGTTTGCACTGCAGTAACTCTGGAACACAAGTACGCATCGTTAAAACTGGGTAGTTCGAACTATGCTATCCTATATCAGATTTTAATTTAGTACTAGATCACTGTGGTGTACCGTCGACAGCAAAAGCATGCTGTGTTTATTAAAGAAGTTTATTGTTTGAGAATTGCTGTTATTTGCATACATAAGAAGCCAGTCTGCTGAGTTTATTAACAAAATTTATTATTTGAGAATCTCTGTTATTTGCACACATAGTCGCGCCCTAGTGGCGTAAGGTTGGACTGAAAGTCGCGATGCACTATTAACTAGCCCGTGAAATTTTAGAAGAATGGATACTATGGTACTAGGATGCATGTATAATGAATAACATTATCATGTACACCACATGTTTGACCTGAACTTGTGGTAGAAGTTATGCCATAAATCCAAGATCTTTGCCAGAACATTCTACAGCAAAATTAACTTTTCATTGAAATTTATGAGGGACACAAATGACATATACCTTCCAGCCCACAATATAACTGGCTTTATGAGTCTAGAAAGACTTAATAGGAGCACAATACTACTAAGTGACCCTGTAGAAAGTCCAGGATTGGATAGTTTATACCCACACATGCAATCCATAGAAAGTTTCAAATACAGTCAACTCTCGATTATACAACCCCAGGAATAACGACCCTCTCCAAGTAAAGAACCTTTTTCCAGGAACCGTGGAAAATTGAAAAAAAAAAAAAAAAAAAAAAAAAAAAAAAAAAAAAAAAAAAAAAAAAAAAAAAAAAAAAAAAAAAAAAAAAAAAAAAAAAAAAAAAAAAAAAAAAAAAAAAAAAAAAAAAAAAAAA
>PNEQ01102227.1:0-30806 GCA_003012365.1 Medauroidea extradentata | reverse complement strand
CCGCGTGACACGATGGCCAGCCGGCCGGCCCGAACGCCCCTTCCCATTCCCCGGCCCAGTCAGCGACCCGCCCGCCTCTTTCCCACCATTGGCCAACCACTACAATAAGGCAGTTCGCTCACCTCTTCTTCATCATGTGCGCGCCGTTACTTTTTTGCCACCGATGTCTCGTGCCCTTCGATACGGTAGGCTGTCTGTGCCTGTGATATTACGATTATACGTCGTGTTTATTTAAGCTTTATGACGTTTTACATTTTTTTTTAACTAAATGCTATTAAATATAATTACCATCATGTCATTTAATGATATATACACTATAAATCATTATTTTAACAAGTGAAAGCAGGACAGTTCCATATTGACACTACCAAACGTTGGGTGCATGTCTCATATATGCGTGGCAAACGGCAATACGACACTTGACAACTGCACGTCTGGTGTGAGTCACTAGTCCACACGTACGTTCACGCCCACACGCACACGCAATCGGCTTGACCGTAAATAACAGCTGTGGATACACTTTTATACGTCGGTGAAAGAAAATGTGAAACAACATTGTGTAGGTTTTAAGTTGTTCTGTAAATGTGTTACCTAAGTTTATTAACCATATAACATTGTGATGTTTGTAACTATTTACTATTGGTTAGAAAATTGAAACGGAGAATCAAATCCCTCTCCATGCACATTGGTGAAGTGTGTAAAAAACTCGTGCAGAGGGTAGAATCATTATACAAGCAGATATTTTTCACACGGCTGGCAGAGCTAGAGAAGTGTAAGAACTGCAAAACAAAGGGAGTAGTGTTATCATGATGTCCCATCTGCTGAGAGAGCGAGCATCAGGAGCTCTGAATAGGAAGTGGTCAAAAGTGGCACAAGTGACATAGGTTTGACACATCATGTATGTTGTTTTTGAACTAACCAGTTTCCAGATAGGTCGTTGCGCACACAAATTATTGTACACGTGTGTGTAGTCGCTCGCTGCCAAGACAAGGTCCCAGGACGCAAACAGCTTTATCAAAACGTATGTTGTGCAAACTAGAATTACAGTTGCCGACAACATTTGGGCCTAATATGACGAAGAAAAGTCTTAGATGTCAACCATTACATACATTCATTCAGAATGTATGTGCCTATTGGAATAAATTACTATTTCTATCTACAACATTGCGATATTACCTTGTAAATAGTTTCGAAACGCCAACATTGCTGGTACTTAATTTACGTTGCCGACGATATTTATGTTTCATTAGCACGAATTCATGCTTTATGTTGAGCTACAGAAAGGTGGTATATATGCACATCCAGTGTATCTATTTATTCAAAACACTTCACTCTACTGAAAAATATTACTACCTACTTCAATAAACTTTGTTGCGGTATTATTGCAAATAACTTCCAAAAACGGTTGTTGCGGGCGCAAGAATTGCAGACGATGTTTTTGTTTAATTTTGAGCCACAGAAAGGTCATATATCCACTTCCAGTGTATCTATTAATTCAAAATACTTTACTCTACTGAAAAATATTACTATTTCAATAAACTTTGTTGCGGCATTTTTGCAAATAACTTCCAAAACGGTTGAAGCGGCCGCAAGAATCTATATTGCCGGCGACGTTTTTGTTTAATTTTGAGCCAAAGAAAGGTCATATATCTGATTCCAGTGTATCTATTTATTCCAAATACTTCATTCTACTGAAAAATATTACTATTTCAATAAACTACATTGCGGTATTCTTGAAAATGATATCCGAAAATGGACGTTGCGGGCGCAAGAATTTACGTTATCAGCAACGTTTGTGATTAATATTGAAGTAAACAAAGGTCGTAGATCCACTTCAATGGCATACTTTTAAAAATAACACGTTTGCTTTCCAAAATAAATGTGTATAATTGTATAAAAACACGTAATTTTTGCGCCAAAAACGAGTGAACGTCGTTTCAATGATAAAAAACTGTAAATGTAGACATTTTAGAGGTCGGGGATAGCCGAAAATTTTTCAAAATTCTAATAATGACCCCTCCGAAATAACGACCGTATTCCCGGGAACCGTGAAGGGTCGTTAAATCAGGAGTTGACTGTAGCCTATTGTAGATTAACAGTGCTGTGATAAACTAGAAATTAGTTGGGTAACTTAGAAATACACTTGCTACTACAGATAAATCTGAAATGACGACTGTATGTAGTAGGCTTAGTTGGAATAAACTTGTAAGTTCAGGGACGAGCGTTCATTATTAGTTGCCGGCATAATTCGAAACTTCACCCTAACCCTTGTGTACATCAGAAAGGGCATTTTAAGGTACAGAGACTCCTTTGGGTTCGTCTTTAATACTCTGTGGTTCTAGTTGGATATTTCGGATTTTAGCTATCCCAATACTGATATTGGGTTATACTGAAACAGAAATTGGTTTCAATACCCTCAAATTTCATAAATATTTTTCCTCAAATCTATTTAAAGAGAATGCTACCAATGACTTAAATTTTTCTCTGACATTCTACTCAAGCATAGGCAATACTGAGATATTTCTCAATTATTTAGAAACATTTCACTCAACGTTCTTAAAATACCTTTATCTACAACTTCCTTACTTTTTTTTTTTAATTTCCCAGTTTTCTTCAGTGAGGAAGTGTCACAGGCAACCAGCTTTAACTCCGTCAAAATATTTTGATGATATTCAAAATGTTTCCATTTTAATTCGTATTCTCACTGTAACATTCTGCTTATAAACTGAAGCTCAAAATTATTTTAGTCGCTAAAAAGGCACCCATTGTTCTCACCGTCTTGAATGTCACTACCCTAACAAGCAATTTTATAAACATTATGTAAAATCTATTAAATAATGTTATTTTTGTTATGCAATTATAATATTTTTCACATGCACTTCTCTCATGGGTTAAACAAACGATACATGCACAATTCAATAATATTAACTAAAACAAATTTCTAATACTATACTGTGTTTATTAAATGAACTTACAAGTACATAATAATTTCTCCTATCAATATTTTTTGTAATATTTAAACTGAAAAAGACATGGGGCACATAAAATAGATACATTAAGGAGTGTAAAAAAAGCTGTCATTGAGAAAACTTACACAACAGTTCATTTCTTAAAAGGGTAATAATATTGTTACTAATTTAGATAAACTAATCATGAACCTATCCATTGCATGCACCCGGTTTTTTTTTGTACGAGAAATTATTTTATACTATTCAGTTAATTCTTAAAAAGGGGCACATTTACCTAAAATATGTTCATTTAATATCATTTTCTGCTGTCTTGTATTTGAGAAATTTAGCATTCATATGTTTTAAGAAATGTGGTTTATTACAAATTTTAGTTTCTTTTTAGTTTTTAAACCAATTTTTTTTTACAATTTTTTTCTCTTATATTCAATTTTGATCCATTTCTAAGTTGTATTAAAAGTTGCAAGTTCGTAGCTCATCGGGAAGTTAGTTTAAAATCAATAGTAAAATTTCTATTGAACATACAGAGTAGAAAGTGATTTAACAACAACGTGCTAAAATTAGCAGATCGAATCTCACTAGCCCCCACTAGCATCAGGCAACTGAATTATCACTAGCGACCTGAAAAATTCAATTTTTGTTTTGAGCCCAAGCTAGGACTCTAACAACTATAAATTCGTGCAATTTTTGCAACTGGCTCTTGTCTTATTTGGCACCTATTGGAGGACTCTAGAGCTGCAATAAAGAAGCAGCTAAATAGCCCAATAATGTGGTAGCACTGTGTCACCCAGCAGCCAATAAGCCACTGTTGTCTGTGTCAGTAAACAGATGGATGATCTTGGAGGCTAGCCTACATAAGTGAGCCCGCAAATTTTTCCTGTCTTTAATTATCAGTATTACGTACATATGAGTTCGCTCATACCACCATCTTCCGAACACAATAATTTAGCACACAAATTGTCTTCAGAAACGGTCACTTTTTCGTACTACATTTTTCCAAACATGACAATACTATTTATACTTATGAGTTTTACAGAATTAATTTGGGCTTGGAGTTATAAACACACACATTGTTTTCAATCTGCTTTTCTTATACATGTAACTCATCAGAATAGTTGCTTGTTGCTCATTTCAACTCAATTGACTTCAAAGTGAGTAAATAAAACAATGTGTGTAATTATTGTTGTTTACCACTTAAGAGATTTTACGCCATTATAACATTCAAATTATAATATTTATGAACACACTTAATTGTAATAAAACCTCAAATGCAATGCTGGCAAGCTGGTCCATACGTCCCGTTTTCTGCGCCAAACTGTAGAACATTCCATATTTATTCTGGAGCAGTTTGTGAGGGTGGTCAAATTCCTGCAACAGAACACGTTTACATCAAACTGATTGACGAGCAAATTCCTGCCACAGAACACGTTTACATCAAACCGACTGACGACCCCGCCGGGAATCTAACCCGGATTGCCGAAGTGGGAGGCGAGAGGTCTGACCATTCACTCCCCGCGCCCCCAAAACAAATAGGAAGAGAGAAAGTTAATGTGTTATACTGGTACGATTGTCGCTAAAGTAGAGGGAACTGGCATGACAAGAATGTGACCAAGGAATGTTTCTCAAACAATAAGTGACAACAACTAGCGGTGCAGATCAAATCTTGCCCATAGACCTCATCTTCAACTAATGAAAAGTCTAAGGGCGAGAAAACTGCTGAAGGGCCTAAATTAGTAAGTTGGTCCTGGGAGGAGGACCAGACGGTGCAAATGTAGTGAATGATGGACTTCTCCTTTGAGAAGTCAGCCATCGGGACTAAGTGAGAGAGCGATTCTGGAGCTTCTCTCCTATTTCATCTTATCCTTATCTATAATGTTATAAAAACAAAAAGTTTTTCTTCATGGTTAGTTGAAAATGAAAAGTTGGCAGTACAACTGTATAATTTTTTTACGTATTTGTGGCAAGGAAATAATTAATTGACAATGTTTCCTTTTTATCTCCGGTTGGCTTTCTAATATATTGGTGTCTTTCGTAAAATTAATTTGAACTTAACAAACTTCATGAATCAATATTTCTTGTAGTTGTATCTAGCAGCTTCTAAATAAATTTCCTTCAATAATTTTGTATTAAATGCTTGTTCAATCCTACTTTCATTTCCTTACTACCCTTTCAAGTTTTTCTAGTAGACCTGGGACGTCACTACCATGTATGGAGCGACTGAGCAGAAGGTCGGGCAAATTCCAATGTAACCTGTTTTAGTGAAAATAGAGGTTTCTATCACAGTGATATACATGTTTAGTTTTCTTGAAAAAATATAATATTTATATGTGAGACCTTGAATCTGTGTTTTTATTAATTTTTTTCACCTATAGCAATAAAATTTTATTCAGATGAAAACTAGTTATAAAATTATTGATATTTACAGCTTCTTTAATGTTTCAAATATATTAATTTAAAAACATAACTTTAGAATTAACCGAAAAATGAAAGGAAATAAGGATGACAGTCCTATATTGTAAGTTATGCACTGTTAGCAAGATCTTTCAGACAACATTATACAATTGTTAGTTAAATAATTGCTTTTATCTGTTTCAGAAAAACAAATTACGTACCTACTATTCTTTGCGGTTAGCTGAAATTAAAAAGTTGCCAGTTACGAGATAACAGTACAATTTAAATAATAATTTTATAAACTTACAGAAAAGGATTATTGTAATGACAATGCTGTCTTTTCTTCTGCAGTAACACTACGTTGGTCTGTTCCGTAAGAATAATTTATATCTTCCTAGCTTCATGAAATGAATTTGCTTAAAGTTATCGCTAGACAACAATTTGTTTACGTACCATTAGCTGTCCATGGTCCAGTAGCATTATCTTGTCTGAGTCCATTACGGTGTGAAGTCTGTGGGCGACTGTGAGTACTGTACACTCAGCAAACTTCACACGAATAGTCTTCTGTATAAGTATGTCAGTCCTATAACAAAGAACTGATAAGATGCCTTATTTGGAATATCTAACACAAGGCATTTCAAACAAATATTGAAACTGCGCAAAACATCAAGGCCAAATATTTTTCACTATGGATTTGGATGCAACCAAGAAAGGTAGTCCGTTTACTTCGACTGTTCTAAAATACTTTTTAAAATAAATAATGTACTGTCTTCATTAACATTTTAACTTGCCATTGTTTTGAAAGCCAGAGCATATTTCAGCCTGTTTGTATTTGTTTCAGCAGAATATATGTTCATATCTTTTCGAATGTTCTCGCTTCTTCTACATTTTTCTTCACACTTTCCGTTATACAGAGCGGAATGTTCAAGATTTTAACTGTGTTTCGCTAGGATCATTGGTGTATAGCAAATACACTATTGTCTTCATAACATAGCCCGTATAGTTATGAATTACTCACACCACACAATAACAAGCACTTAGATCAACAAAAGAAAGTTTGTATTGTATCTTTAATTATAACTAAAATACATTTGTAGGTATTTTAACGTACAGGCTTTGAAATTAAAATTTGAAATGTTATTGCTTTATTTCAGTTCCTTTCAAATAAGTTACGTAATTTTTAATAATTAACACATTTGTAACAAAAAGTATTATTCTTTCGATATACAAATAGTAACATTTTACTAAATATTAAACTGCACAAAAAGTAATAGAAAGTGAATTTTTAAGTTCATGAATAAATATAAGCATTCGTACTGTTATGACTAGAAGTGATAATGATTTGATATCAATTATATCATCCATGTGTGCCATGAACTGAATCCTCTATAAGTTTTCCATACAAAAGATCTAAATAAGCTACTTTTGTAATTACGAAGGAGCTGACTTATTAATGTACTTTGCTTCATTACTTTCATTTCAAACTGCACAACGTATAAAACATTCTTAGGCTTTACGGTAATCTTGATTGTTTGGTCAGTAACTCATTTCATATCTGTTTGGTTAAGTGCCAAAAAATTAAAAATAAATTACTTACTCCGGATCCACATTAGCAGTAGCCTCATCAAGAATGATTATTTTGTTGTGTCTAAGAATTGCTCTCGCTAGACACAGAAGTTGCTTCTGCCCAACACTCAGGTTCAAACCCTTATCAGCAACGATCATACTTAGACCTTCAGTATCGCGCAGACATTCCCTCATCTCCACCTGAAAACAGACAACAAAATGCCACATGAATTTTCTTTTTCACACACCACGTGTTCATGTACCAGCATAGTTGACAGTGTTTCTATAAGCCATTCATAATAGAATGAGCTCTTTATACGGCCCTATTTAATGTTTACTTCAAGATATATATCATTCTTCCAACACTTATAAGTATGAACATAACTATGTGGCAAACACTGGTATTATAAGTTATCTTTTAAACCACAGTAAAGTATATTTTTTCGAGAGTAATGACTAGAGAGGATGGTATATCGCGAAAATGTTTTGTGTTAACATACCCTTGAAAACATTGTAGTTAATTACAACTCATATGATTAGGTGATGTACGTCTGACACAACGTAGCTGTCTACAAACCAATAATAGGCATCAAATATTACAATAGCAGGATTCTAATTGGATCAGCCAAATAGGGCAACAGCTCCAAGTACAAGCGAAAACCAGTAATCTTCTGGTAAACTGAACGTGCGTTGAAACTCAGCAAACAGTCAAGTTTTCCCGCGATAAATCATCCAGTCTAGTAATGACTGATGAAAAGGACTTATAGATCTGCTCATTTCACGGAGAGTAAAACATTACAGCAGAAAGTGAACTCTTTTTAGAATGAAGACTATAGAAACTACTAATGTTTTATCACGGAGCACTCTATAATTGTGAGTGGTCCAATTTATCTAAGAGACTGAAGGAGCCCTAATTAGTCTTAATTTTTTAATGGAGTGTCGTGCCCGTTTCTTACACTGCCAGCACGATAATAAATATCGACGGCTGTGAGTCTAGGACGAGAAACACATATCTCATACCAAGGCACACTCTTCCTACCACACCCACTACTAACCCAAAAGGTGACGTAATTTCACACACTGGGACTAGGTAAAACAGTCTCAAGCAATACTAAATTAAACTCAGAAAATTCAAATAACTGCTAGGTTTATTTAGCGGAAATTACACTGTATCATTCATTACAAAACGACAATCCAGAATTAAATGGCATTATTAACAATTTGTATAACATCAACCAAAAAAAACATACCACACTGGTAAGTTAAACGGGGCGTTGGTCAGCTCGCAGCTGAAATGGCACCACATAACGGAAAACTGATTAATTACTTGAAAGCAAAACAAAACGCGAAAGCTAAAGGATTAAGAAAAGCTACGAATCAAATCAAAGCATACCAAACATTACCAGAAGAAGTCACGGGTGCCACGTCGGCCACGAGTTGATCCCTTGAACCATGCTGCTCGAGAAGCGAAGGCAGAGTGCCCGGAGGCAAGTGTCGGCGGCACGTACTAGCCGGCCGAGAAGGGAAGGGGAAAGGGGTGGGAAGGCACGAAGACGGCCAAGGCCGCCCGAAGATATACGAACATATGACGTCTGAAAAGGAGAGGGGGACTAGCGAGTTCATTGGCCGGGGCTCGTAGGCGCACAGTTCAAATCTTCTCAGAAACAAAAATGGTCAGGAACACATGATGAAAGATAATGAGGGTGAGCTAGCCCCGCTCAGTGTTGCGTATTCCGTGGTGAAGCGGAACTCTAAAATCAGAAAACCATTTCCACTCACGTCTTCCAATGCATTCCATAGGTCTTCATCCTTGTACTCGTCAAATGGATCTAGATTTGTCCGCAGTGTTCCAGAGAAAAGGAACGGGTCTTGTGGGATTATGGATATATTTCTTCTGATGTCATGAAGACTTATGTCTTTTGTATCGATGCCGTCTATTAACACAGCACCTTCGACTTTGGCGAGTCGGAAGAGAGCCGCAATAAGCGAAGACTTCCCGGCTCCTGTGCGTCCAACTATGCCAACCTGCGACCAAAACAAATACAGTGTCAAATACAGTGACAAATACAGTCTTTGGCACATAGTGTAATTACTTGAAAATTTGTAATCAAAACTTTATGAAACCTCTAAACTGCTTGACAAAAAATGACGAATGACTATTTTTAACTGCTTTAAAACTTATAGGGAAGTTTGGCTCTGGTGTTGCCCTCAGGCCAGTGGGTACAAAGACTAGCAGTTCTCATTCTCGTCAATTTCAGTTTCTCTAGCGCAATGAACTAAATTTCAACTATGGAGGAGCAACCCTAATAAGAGAAACTGTAACGAAATTAGTTCAAATAGTTATGCTGCAATCCATGTAGATGCTAGGTGGTATGCAGCTACTAACACGTTTTTTTTTTTTTTTTTTTTTTTTTTTTTTTTTTTTTTTTTTTTTTTTTTTTTTTTTTTTTTTTTTTTTTTTTTTTTTTTTTTTTAAAAAGTTCTTTGGATGTACACATGTTAGACATCAGTATTTATTTATTTATTTACTTGCAGCTGAGATACATGTTCTCGGATAATTTATTGAAAGCAACTTATTTTAAAACTGTTTATTCTTCACTTAATGAGTGATAAATTTATGCTTAAAAGCTTTACTGAAATTAAAATATTTTTTTATATGAAACTAAACAGTTTATTAACTTAACTAACAACAATTTATTGGTTTCGTAATACCTAGTTTTTAATATTAAGTACTCAATAATGTTACGACTGTGTCTTACTCAAGTAGTGCAAACTAAGTAACTAAATAAAAAAAATTTGAACAAGGCACTTAATTTCAGCTATCATGTGAGGATAGGCGAGGGCAGATGGAAGAAGTGTAGTTGCAACGGAGACAAAAGAAACAAGACAACTAAGCCTGGCCATCAGAAACATAAACAATGTTTCCCACACGGAATAAATTACACTTCTGATATGCAGCGAATAGAACTCAGACCTCTGTAGAAAAACAAATGTGGGTAAATATTAAGAATCACTACTCATCATGGACCGGCCGAACTATTGATTTTAACCATATAGTTTATTGATCAAAAATGTTTCTAGATGCGTTATAAGTAGTCCTACGTAAAGAAAAATTGTTAGAATTTTTTAGGTTGGGTTATGTTAGATAGGACTACTTCTAACGTCTCTAAAAGTCCTACGTAAATTTTTTTGATAGATTAGTTTAGGTTAGATAACCAAATATTACCTAACCTAATGATAGGTTAGGTCATGTTAGATTACCTAATGTAAACTAACCTAATCTAAAATAACATACCATAACCTAAAATAAACTAAAATAACCTAACAAAGAAATTTTTACGTATGACTACTTATAACGTCTCTAGAAACATTTTAAATTATAATCAATAGTTTTTCCAATGCTCTAAGTGTAGTGATTCTCGATATTTACCCACGCGTAAGTAGGGGAGAGTAAGCCTGCCGACCACACACATGTCGAGGACGTTTTTCAATACCTACTATAAACAACTAGTTTTTTCCCCGGTTTTGTTCACGTAGTTCCAGTTTAATGCAATATTTTTTTTGAGTTCCCCATTATGCCCCCTTGCCCAGTTTCATCCCATCCCCTTCTCCCATTACTTACATATTTGATTTTTGCCAGAAGTCTTTGCAAGCGCAGTACAATAATGACAGTTGAGAACAACCTGTTCGTTGGCAACAGAGCTACAACAATAACAGTTATATGTTAGCAACTAAGCTACATTTTATGAAATTCCAGTCTCCATTTTCATTCATCATAAATACAGTAGAACCCCGATTTAACGAAATGCCACGGGACCCGAAAATGTTTACTCTAAATTGATGTTTCGTTAAATTAGACTTCATATTTTTAACCCCCTACCCTAAAAAAAATTTAATCCTCGGGCATGTTTCGTCAGAATTTAAGGTAATTCTAAAAAGTCTATTGGCTCAAAACAATAACAAAACACATTTTTCAACAACAGGTAAGCCACAGCCGTGAAAAGAAAAAAAATCTACAAAAAAACTTCAAAAAACTCCCAGTGGAACGCTTGGCGAGCGTGCGCATCGTTAGTTAGGCCGTCCTTGCGCGTCTCAACACCACGTGAGAAGTGATGACTAACACTGCCGAGCCGTCAAAATTTCCATTTCTCTCCCGCCTGCTCCGTCAACAAAATTCAGGAAATTCCCATTAAAAAATTGTAAAAATTAAAATAAAATAATTTCAATGAAACAACGGTAAAATAATAATTATGTATGTGCGGCGGCAGTTATTGTAGCTCGTAGGCAGCCGCGCTCGTAAAACAAACTTGTTTGTCTGCTCGCTAAAAATACTCTGAATTCGAGCGTTTTTTAGCATCGAAGAAATACATTATTTACGTTTACGGTAATAAATGTGTTGTAGAAAGTATGCATAAATAATAGTACGTAATTTTTTTATAAATTCACTGGTTTTATCATGGGACGCGAGAGTAAAGAATCACGCTGGACACCACTGCATTCTATCGATAATAGAATTAATAGAGCACGCTGTACTGCAACGCATTCTAACAGAGACGCGAAGCACTATCTGTGAATTAGTTCCTGTGCTGTCCACCGCCGCGTTGTGGAGGCTGGCTACCGAGATGCTCGTTTAGTCGCCAGCTGCTAGGATAGGGATCTAGGTGCGCGCTTGTTATGCAACACAGCGTCTCTCGAGCGACCGCGCCCGCTTATCTCAAAATGACTCTCTTGGCCAAAGTTTTGAACTAATTTTAAGTAATTTTTTTGTTTCTCAGCGGATGGTTTAAGCTTTTCTACGGAAAATAAGTATATACTGCGGCTAGTGCTAGTATTTATACAGACTTACATTATAATTAATATTCAAATTCACCAAAGTCACTTAATTATTTAATAAATATTTTTATTTTTTGAAGGTTACTTAAAATCCTTTTGTTGAATCACTGTTTTCGTTATTCCCGAGTCTCTTAAATTGGGGCTCTACTGTATTCATGTCCTTCAAATACCTATATGCCAAATTTTCTTGCGTTCAGTTCAGAAGTTTTGGCGTAAAAAGGTAATAAACTTACAGAGAGAGAATTACTTTTGCTTTTATAACATAAGTGTATATAAACTATAGTGACACGCACCTTCTCAGCAGGGTTTATTGTAACACTGATGTGGTTTAAAACAGGAGAATCTATGTCTGTGTATTTCACACACACATCTTGCAGCTTTATGAGGCCGTAGGTGGGCCAACTGGGAGGTGCTATGTTACCTAGAAAAATTTAACTACAGTAATTAACAACTTGATAACATAAATAGCAGTTCACTGCAAAATGGCAAAACAAAATCGTACTGAATTACACTTGGCTACTATATATTGAAGGTTGTATTGTCTATGAGAAAAAACAGCATTTTAAAATGAATTTATTTGCAATCTATATGTATTTGACACCTAAACTAAAATATTCAGGAAATTTTACTTAACGCTTTTATAAATGTACAAACAATGAAACATGCGCTACAAAGCCTAAAAAGAATGATTACAATATAAATGACAATGATGAGGGTGACCATTCACTCTGTCCCCCTAAACCCGATGCACAAATTCCTCCGCCAATCATTACTCAGCCTTCACCCAAATTTCATCTCCTCCCTTCCTTGAAGTTGCCGCCAGGTCACCTCTGTTTATAATTAATATAAGCGGCTCCAAGTGGCCTGAGGAGTATAGAATGTATAGCATAATACACATAATTAATGCTAAAGACAATTCACCTATTTCGATTAGGTGACTTCATGGAGTGACTGCAAAATTTTTTTAATGTATGTCGTTTAGTTATCGTTGTAAATAGTAGTGACTACTGTTAAATAATCATGTCCTGTGAGAGACTAAACTGAGTGCATTGTTTTCAGCAAAAGTATGGTTATAGTTACTGTTGTTAGTGTCGAGGTTTGGCTCCATTTCGAGATATTTGTATTCCAGCAGTTTCTCCGCGGCCATCATTTGATTCTCAACCTCCGACGAATGCCGTTGTAAGACCTGAAGACGCAGCGATATAGAGATGAACTGGCTGATAGCGAGACCGACACTGCTGCCGTACTGTCCTGTGGATGCAACAGAAAATACAATAATACAATCAGGCCTCCGTCTCATTGCAGGACAAGGAATTGCCAGCATTATTTTATCATATTTTATTAGAATATCTAACTTTACTGAATAAACTCTAAATTAGTTCCAATGAAATATTATTTGTAAACCCTTGTTATATACACCGCAAACAGATTTAAGACGAAAATCCTATAGAATAGTACTGCGTGAAATTGAATAAGTATTACTAGCCAGTATGTTGTTTTTTTTTTTTTTTGTTTGAAAGCTGATGTGATGTATATGGTCCTTAGCTGTGATTCAAGGAAATCTGTTCAGCCGCTTAAAGATAATGAGCTCTTTTCTAATTTTTAACTATTTATTCCATAAAGTGTTGCTTAATAACAATGCACTGAGTGCAGCTACATAACCATTGTTGTCATTTTCATTGTAAACGATGAATACTAGACATTTAATAGTTATGGTAATGCATTTTGTAATCTTTGCAGTTCAGCTACAGCACATTTGTCATGAGGATTACTAATTACTTTCTTTGATTAAGTTCACAAATTGCAACACCCTGCAAACTTTTTACACGACTTAGGGCCACTAAAGCGTTGCTCTATATTTTCATTAGATCGTTTTTACACGACTTAAGGCCACTAAAGCGTTGCTCTATATTTTCATTAGATCGTGAAATACTGGTATTCCTAGCATTTTTGTTTGACGTAAACTACGTTCTACATAACTTTCTTTACATCTCTGCAAAATAATAGTCAACGCATACCTCTCCAACCGATGTTTTCTGTCTTGTGGACTTTCTTGACTGCGCAGTTCAGCCTTTCGAGTAGCTTCAGATAGCAAAAACTGTTTTCTTTTAGGAGTGTAATCTTCAAGCTGCGTTAATTTGCACATTTTGGCTTCATTTTGAACTTTTTTAGTTTTTCTCCCAATCCCCGTGTTTAACCCTTTCACTGAAGTTACAAAAAAATATAATGAGAAACTATTTAAATAAAATTAATAGTAATTAAACTCTGCCACCGTAAACTAACACTACGAAATAATCACCTAAACATAAAAGAATTACTATTATCATCTAACCAAAAAAAAATTTTTGTGTGTAATCAATGCGTACCAATAACTTATTTACAAACAAAATATTACAGAAAACAAAAGAGGTACAAATAATAAAAAATTCATGTTGAAACTCAAAATGTGCATTGTTACAGCACTAAAATATTTAGTAATATTTAATGTATGCGAGTAATTTAAAAAATAATGAAATAAAAGTAAAATTAAAAATTTTAAGAAAGCCCCCCCACCCTCCGACATAAAAAACTCTAAAAAATAAAAAATAAACTTTCTCTCTTGGCATTTTAACTTTATTAAAAGTGTCTATTAATATTTTGATGATGAGCGTCGTCACATCGGGGGACCGTTAATTAAATGAAACAAAAAAATACAAATAAAAATAATATTGAAAATGATAAATATATGGATTATACAATGACATATTTTATGTAAGCAACATTGGGATGTAACAAAACAACAATATCCAATTGTTTAGTTTTCAGTCTTGATTAATTTGCTCTGAAAAATTCGCATAATAGACACAACCATCGACGACATCAGTCCTGACATGTCTGTCCGTTTGGGTCCCAGCATTCTGTTACACCCCCGTCCCCCTTCACAGATACAGCGCATTGTGCGCAGCTATCAAACGAACGCCTCTTATATAATTGGTACAATATCAAAACACTGCATGCAAAAAAAACGATGCTCTTAATTTCCGTCTTCATAGCTAGAAATGCGGTAATTATAAAAGGCAGTGATTATATAATTACTGTAAGAAGAAGAAACAAGATGGAAAACCAACACTTATCATTACCAAAATTTTCCATTACAAAAAAATTCTAAAGGAAATATTTGTATAGCACATCATTCCACCTGTCAGGCCGATCGTCTGACACATAGGAGTGGATTTCAATACACATCTACTGTTAAGAACTCTAAATTTTTCCCAACTACAGCTTTCTTTGTCATCTGAGCATCATCCCCGACGAAAAAGGGACTCCAGCTTAATCTTGGGGGCGATGTTATTATTTCCCAACCCGACAATGCCTCAGTAACAGAAGAATGCAGCCAGGGGAGTTTTGAAAACACGAAACTATAAACGGAGCAACGCAGCACCGAGCTTTTTGAAATGCCATTACGTCGGGGAAATAATTGAGTCTGTTTTGGCATGGGTAAATCGCAAATGCTGCAGGGATGGCTCCATCCTTAACGTCATAAGGGGCTAATCAAAAGGCCGAATAAAGGTGACAAGAGGTGGGGGCGCCAAGAGTAGTGGAGGCTACCAACGAGAGGCACCGAGGAGTCTCTATCGAGCAGCGACAGGACCAAGAGTTCCTGGTTTGAGACCACTGTGGACCCAGCCGTGGTGGACTTCTCCTACTACGACCACGGCGTCCGGCATACTGGTGAGCATTAAGCTGCTTGTTCGGGAAGGAGAGCAATCCGGACCCTTACCTCCTGTCTCTCCCTATCTGTCTAACCTTCCTTCCGATATTATTTTATACTTTAATTATGTATTAGTCTTCCTAGTAGTTTTTAAAGAGTGTTACCTCCTACTTGTTCCATTCTCTTACCCTTAACTTTCTGATCATTTGGATTTCCTTGGTTCTCTAGTCATAAGTGAGAGACCATAAGGATTTAAATTAGAACATGGTGAATTCTGTGGCTTCTGGATAGTTCGTTCAGCATTGTCAATTAATACTTGTTGGATCTTATGTCAGACAGCTCATTTTCTATGACAGGGCACATTCATTAAAGAAAGAACCAGACTTATCAAGAACTGGCATATCTGTGTTTTGCTTGAAGGCAGTAAGTACTATCTGAGTGCAAATCAATCTTTTATTGTTTGAGTTCCAAGACAGACTCGCCCAGAATTTTATTAAGATTTTGTTTACACTTATTACCACATTTACAGAAAGAGTATGTTGCTGAGAAGTTGTAGTGGAACGCGAAGGTGAAAAGTCAGTCCAGACATCACTTTCGTTTCGGACGAGTTGTGATGCATTTTCTTGATCTTGGGAGCATGATGGTAGTGTACTTGCATATGCTACCGGTTCTACTTAAAAATTTTCTTGTGTTTATTCAATGTTTGTGAAGAAATTTTCCTGAAGTTTCCGGTGAGCTATAACAGATTTCAGAAAAAGCATTTGGTTAAAGTACGACCAAGACAAATCATTAGCTTCAAGTGCTTCGTCACCCGAGTTGTGCTCAACAACCTAATTGGACTCTTTGCTGAAAATGTCTCACAGACCCTGCCATTTATTCTTCACCTCCTCCACTTAAAAAACAAAGGATGACCAATAACGTTAACTACTAGTAGAAAATTATTGTACAAAGCATGCGGTTACATATGTGATTTATGTTATTTGTTTGTGTTGTAGTTTTGTATACAATTACAACTATGTTGTGCATCATTGTTTCATTTACTTGGCAACAGACTCGTCCTTTAAAACATTGAGATGTTCTTAGAATTTCTAATGTCACAGTTGGGCGAAGAGTTAAAGAAACATGTGCTTCGATTTGGTATGGACTCCATAGTGAACATCTGCGCTTCCTAGAAGATGATATTCCTACAGTTAAATAATATTGGCTGCTTCTTTGCGGAATTACCCCTTCTTGCCTACGTACCAGACATTATGTTATGGTCCATGCAACAGCGCTGTGCATTTTTCTCTGTAAACGGTTCATTCTATGAACTTGCAACTAGAGGACCTTTTTTATTTCTTACCATGTGTTGCTCGAATAAACAACATGAAATGTTCACAAAATCTCATGGCAAAATAAATGTAAGTAACGTGAGGGAGGTTACCCATATTAGTTTCATAGTAGACAAAGGTTCGAATATCTCAGTAACACTTTCAATCACCTGCAGAATTGTAATTTAATTCCTAATGGTTTTTGGTTTTTGACCAAACACTATGTTTAAATTTCATTTTCAATGGATCGTACCTCTCTCAGTTACCACTTGTCTAAAAAGAGTGTGCTATATTAAGTGCGTGGTTTACAGCAATTTTCATCACCATGTTTTTATATTTTTTTTTTGTAACCAGATTTTATTTTTATTTAAGACACAAAATGTGACTAAATTTGGCTCTTATGAAGTTTTTTTTATCTCTCATAGTTTTCACATAATGGCTTGTTAAAGTCAAAATTAGCATGTTTCCGTTTTCAGGACTACGTTAAAACCACCTGACATACCAAACTGACAAAAAAAAAACACAGTGGATAAATACATCGCAGGCAACAATGTCATGTACACAAAAACAAAGAATGCAAATTTTTTGTATTTAAATGAAAATGCTGAAATTTAAAATAAAATTACAAAAATTCAAAAATTTTTTTTAATGCAAAAATATTTTACTTTGTAGTTTCACAAAGCGGAATTTGTAGCCTACAACATTGTTATTCACTGTGAATTTTTAAAGTTTGGAACAAAGGTTGCTTTTAGAGTCGCCCTTAAAATGGAAACTTGCAAAAGTTTGGCTTTAACGAGCCATTAAGCAATAACTATGCGAGATAAAACAATTTTTGTAAGAAAAAAATTTAGTCACGTTTTGTGTCTAAAACAAGAAAAAATATAACTGATAGAAATATAAAAATAAAAATATGGTAATGAAAATTGCGGTAGACTGCACCCTTAATATGTCTGTTCACATTTTCATGAGTAATCGACTCCCGGAGTTTGGCTGTTAATCTTCTTAAAACCTATATATATATATATATATATATATATATATATATATACACACACATACACACACACATGTATGTGTGTGTGTGTGTATACACACATACCTACACACATACACCTACACACACACCTACACACCAACACACACACACACCAACACACGTACTGAGATGAAGCAGACTATGCATATAGGAGGAACCCACCTGCTCGCTGAGTCAATTAAAGGTGCGTACATGCTGTCTGGGTAAGCCAAGTTTGTAGCGTTACAAGTAATATACTCTCCGCTCGCAGCCAAACAACTAGTATACCGCGATGGGTAGTCGTGGTGAATATTCCCTTGAGCACACAACATGCACAGCAGAGCAAGTGGTGTTTTCCCAACTCTATTAGAGGTTGCACGGAATGTCTGATAGTGAAGCAGTAGCTGCAGTGAATGAAGTGAAGAGATTATTGTCAGCGCTTAACATCTACATCTTTAGCGCTGGTGAGGGGTGACATGAGGTGGGTATGAAGTCGCGCTGGAATTAACAGACGGAGACACAAGCATTAGCTGAAATTGTGTTCAGTAAAGATATGTTAATTTATGCACTTCAGTTCCATATACTGAAAAACAACGAAAAACTTGACAATGATGGTGGGTTGGAGTTAATGCGAGATTTCAAGTTTTAGCACTTTAGCAAGAAGTACAAAAAACTTCACTAGAATGTCGCCTTCAGACTTCAGAGTATTCGGTCAGCAAAATTGGACCAAATATTTATAAAATAAAAATGCTTTTACAACAGCCCTTTACAGTGCAAGTCAGATTTGTAGAAGTATGGTACACCATATATTAATATTTACTGATAAATATGATTAAAATTATAGTTTATTACAAATTTTATTGTAATATTTCAGATTTGTTGTGACTTTATGATTCCTTGGCTTAATCCAGCATGCAGCATCTGTTTATAATAAACAAAAACCAAATCTACTGGGCAAATTGTCTCGGAAATTTGTGCACTACTTATCAAAGAATTTAAAGGATGTGATGTGGTTAAATCATTCTAACTGAATTTTAATATTTTTAACCTAACAGTAGTAACACTACTACAATAAAATGTAATCGAACAGCAAGACGTAATGAAGCATGTAGTACTGTACTTACACAAAACACTTTAAATGTTGCTTAGAATGCAATGTTTACATGAGTTCATCAAAGTCATCGAAAAACTAGGACGGCTGCGAAGATTGACTGTTGGAGCCACTTAATAGAAAAGTGTGATACCTTGACAATTGTTTTAATGTTCAGACTATTGGATGTGAGATTTGCCGCTTTTTTTTAGCAACTTTGCTGGTGGCAGCCACATAACTGTACTGAAAGTGGGCTACATAAAGGTGTACATGAAGGGGTGGATTGTGCTTGATGACTGTATTGCATAGGATAAGGAAGCATTTGCGTTGTAGAGCTATGAAGTTGTGACTCATCTGAATGAAATGATCTTTTATTGATTACAGTGCCCGTCTTTACGAGAAAGTCGAAAATGGCATGCTCTACTCCAGAGGTTCCCAACCTGGAGGCGATCGCCCCCAAGTGGGAGACTTGGATTATCAAAGGGGGACAAATTAAAATAGTACTGTAAAGTAGCAGTTGCCGGGTAGCATGAGTCACGGGCTATTCTCAGCCAGCGGGTTCTCTGCACTCACCCCTCTCCACAGTCCCCACCTGTTGTTGCTCAGCGCAGCCAATGAACGACTCTCGATGTGTCAGGATTCCCCCACTCTTCCAACACACTTGCCATTGACTTACATTCGTCTTCTGTCTTCACTAGCCTTTGTGTGCCTCACATTCAGTTTCTGTGCTTGTCTTTTCTATTTTTGTGTGTTTGATTTGAAGTGTAGAAGTTCTTGCACAATAGATTCAAAAAAGAAGAAGTGTCGTCAATACTCAGCTAAGTATTTAAAATTCTGTTTTATTGCGTCATCGCAAAATATGCAGTATCCACATTGTCTTTTGTGCGGTAAAATATTTACTTAGTGATGAAGCTATGAAGCCTTCGCGAATGAAAGATCATTTATCAAGAGTACACAGTGATAAAGCGAATAAAGAACTTAGCTATTTTTAACACCATGGCTGACAAACTGCCCAATATGAGTGAATTATTTAAAAAAACGAGCAACCGATCTTGATAAAGGTCTTCTTTCTTCTTACAAGTTCTCCATTGATCGCTGAATGTGGTACACCTCACACAATTGGTGAAACTCTTTGTTTTACCGGCTACCCAAAAATTTTTGAAATCATGCTAGGCGAGAGCCCTAGTAATAAGATAAGTCAATTGGTTCCTTTGAGCAACAATACCGTTTCGAGGTGAATTGACGAGATGGCCACAGATGTTGAATCCAAACTCACCAATTTGTTGAAAAAACGTAAATGTGCATTGCAGATTGATGAATCAACTGTGATTGAAAACAAAGCAATTTTATTAGTTTACGTGAGGTATATCAATGAACAAAAGGAAGTTCCGAGTTAATGTTGTTTGTTAGAACTTTGATCACTGATACGAAGGGATCGCCGATTCTTAAAGGGGTACAAGATTATTTTGATGAAAAAAAGATTCTCGTACATTTCTTCAAATAATTTGACACTGTTACTGAGTTTCTCGACACGTCTGATCCTCATTTTTAGTGAGAATTCAAAGCAACGCAAGTTGGAACTTGCGTACCTTACAGATATTTTTGAAAACTTAACTAAGCCAATATAAGGCTTTAAGGTTACAAGCTGAACCTTATCAAAGCCAAAGGAATTATTTCATAATTCATAGCCAAGTTTGATATTCACAAGGTAAATATTGGCCGTAAAGAGCTAATTCAGTTTCTGAAAAAGTGTTCAGTGTCAGATAATGAGATTCCTGAACTTCCAGAAGACATAATCCTCATTCTTACTGATCACTTTGGCCAGTTAAAAACTGACATGTAATCAAGATTTGAAGATTTGACCAAATAATTCATGGATTGGATTCTAGATCCATTCTCGTTTGAAGCTGTGGATAAGCTTGGTAACTCTTTGCAAACGGATTTTCTAGATCTGAAGTATGACTGTGAGGTGAAAATAATTTTCAAGCAGAGCGGTTACGAGTTAGTCTGGGTGAAGCTTATAGACACTTATCCACAACTGTGGGGAAAAACTGAACCACTTATCTCGTTCCTGTCGACGCATTTAGTTGAAAAAGCATTTAGTTCTGTTATCCAGCTCCTCACAAAACAAAGAAATAAGTTGGACATTTGCCTCAAAGGAGACTTGTGCCTGAACTTGACCAACATAAAGCCGGATATTCAAGCTTTAAGTGAAATCCACCAAGCACAAGGCAGCCATTGAAAATGTAAAATAAAACAATAACAAAGTTATCAAACAATTTTTTTTACTTAAAATTTTGCTATATTTATACAAATATCACAAATAAAATGATTCCCTTAGTTTACCTACTAGTTCTGGTAAACACATTATGACTTCCTTTAGCTATATAACCATTGTATATACTGCAAATTATTATTACAGTCTATTTAGGTATTTAAAAGAACTATTATAAGCATAACAGTTGTACCGGGAGTCTGCGACTCCGGTTCACCACACCTGAAGATCTGTTGGTTATACAATATCTTGGACTGGCAATGAGGTTGCTATGGAGGAAGTCGGTGCGTGTGCCCTGTGCGACTAGTGATTTGAATTCCCCGCCCGAATTCCCTGCCCGGACTTCGGCAGTGGTCGGCCGCCGTCAGATGCGCTCGTGTTCGCTCTTCCCTCCTTCCCCCACTTCTCCCTCCCGTGCCTAGCTCAGATGCTCAAGTCTGCGAGACCAGTAGTCTTCTCCTCGCCCCGATCGTGGGCGGTTGTGTTTAGCTTGCGACCGCGGTGCCACATCTGAGCCATGTCATCTGTAAGTTCTTCTTTCGTTTCATTGAGTTTGGTGTTTATGTTCTCAGCGTATTTTCAGTTAGGTTAGGTTTTGTGATTGTATTCGTTAATGACACGTCGAGGGTGTGCTGTCGCGGCTGCGAGCCCAGTACAACTTGCGATTGGTTCCTGCCTTAATTTTTGACGGAATAAAGTGGCGCGCATGTGTCTGCCACAGCAGTATTGTATTTTTCATCCTAATCTTGTAACGTAAATCTGTGTGAATCTCTCAGTGGAGAAAATAGCCTGTGTACAATATATCATGGTTTGTATGATATTGTGCGTTATATAAAATTGTTTTGCCAAGTTTAGTCTTACATCATTGGTAGCTTTGATAACCCTGTATCAATGTTGTACCCTAAATGTGTGTTCTAATGGGAAGGGTGCCAGTGAGTGGCACTGGGCCTTGGTTGATGCTTAGCAACGCCAAGATTAGCAGCCTGTTATTACTGTGTCTGCTAGACGCGGACACACAGTCTGTGTGTTATATCACCATCCACTTTCCTCATATATCATGGACAGTACACACCATGTAAATTTTGCAAAAAGACTAATCATCCTGAAAGTAATTGTTTTTTTTCTTCTTTCAAACATACATAAATAATTACAAGCAAAATAAATCACACGTTGCGTTCATAACGCAGAAAAGTTCAAAGAATTTCTTAAATAAAAATGTTACTGAGTGGGTTGTTGATTTCAGGTGAACAACTCAGATGATTAATAATGGTACAGTTTTGAAAAATAAGAAAGACATTTGCTGAAATATAGGCTTAGCAAAATCAGACTCTTATAATGAAGGCTGAAAGGTTTGGAAAAATTGTAGCCAAAGAATGTTCTTTATAGAATGGTCTTATCGTTCCTGATTCAAGTAAAAATTTGCTTAGTGTCAGTTCTATTACTGATAATGGAGGTGAAGTTATATTTGATTACAATAAAGTCGCAATACACAAATACTGCATGAATATCGTTAATTGATTAAAAACGGAAGGGGGTTTGTACAAGGTACATTTGAGAGATACTGATGATGCATTTTTTGGGGAAGCAAATGACGATGCCCTTATCTGGCATAGGAGAATGGGTCATATTTGTATAAATAATATGAAATAACTCAACGGATTATAGTTTGACAACAAACTGAAAGGAAATGATTTTGTGTATTTCAACAGAAACTGTGAAATATGTGTAAAATCAAAACAGACAAGAACACCATTCAACAATTTCAACAGGTTATGGGCTCAGAAAAAAACAAATTGGTTAAAAGCAATAAAAGAAGAAAGGGACTCGTTTATTAAAAGTCAAACTTGGAAATAAGCTGATAGTTCTAACATAAATGGAAAGAAACCACTTTTAAGTCAATGGCTATTGAAGAAAAAAAGAGAATGGTAGATATAAAGCTTGACTAGTTATACGAGGCTGTAAACAAAAGTATGGAGACGATTGTACTGAAACAAATAGTCCTGTGGTGTGTAATAATGCACTCTGCATATTCTTTGCTCTGGCAAGTAGATATGAACATACAGTACAATTTGACATCAAGACAGCATTTCTGTAAGGAGAACTCAACGATGAACTTTACATGTATCCTCCAGAAGGATTTGAAGAGGAAGAAGGCATTCTGATTTTGAAAAAAGCTTTACGTGGCCTTAAACAAGCACCTCTTAGATGGAACTTGAGATTCACATATTTTTTAAGAAAGTGTGGTTTGCAACAAATTGTTTCTGACAAGCATATATTTAAAAATGATGATTCAACCTTAATATTAGCAATACATGTAGATAATGGTTTTATCATAGGCAATGATGAAATAAAAATCAAACTCTTAATAAAGAGTCTAGAAGAAGAATTTGAGATGACTTCGCATGAAAATCCCAGTAAATTTCTTGGCTTGGAAGTCGAAAAAACAGGGAATCGAGTAAAAATTCATCTGAAGGAATATGTCACTTCTATTCTTGAGAAGAACAACATATCTAACACAACAAACCCAGTTTCAACACCAATAATATTGTATGATGGAAAACAGAAGACTCAGATAACATCAAAATATCCACATCGAGAAGCAGTTGGTAATCTTCTGTACCTTTCGCATAAAACTATAACAGACATAGCTTACGCTGTGAGCTATTCAAGCCGATATGTAGAAACTCTGAAGATATAAAAAATGTTAAAAGAATTTTCAAATATTTAGTAGGAGACCCAACATCAGAAATAAACTTTAGAAGCTACCAAAGATTTTTCTTTGAATGCTTCTTGTGATGCAGATTTTGCAGGAGATACAGAAACACGAAGAAGTACAAGTGGATATGTCATAATGTTCTGTGGAGGACCTATTTGTTGGAGTTCCAGAAAACAACCTATTATAGCGTTGTCTACTGCAGAAAGTGAACTCATCAGTACTGCAGAATGTTGTTGGGAACTTCTACACTTGAAGACATTAATTGAAGAATTGCTCAATAAAAAAAATCAATGTCTTTCTTAACGTAGACAACCAAAGTGCTATTCACATCATGAAAAATGGGATCATTAATGAAAAATCGAAGCACATTGATGCCCACTACCATTTTTTCAATGAAAAAATTTCTGAAGGACTTGTAACTGTTAAATACTGTTCAAAAAATCAAGTTGCTGACATTCTAACATAAGCTATCACCACTACAAAATTTGAAAAATTAAAAAAATTTATTGTATCCTAAAAACGAAAGAAAATAGAAAGACATTTAAAAAATTACAGGGAAATGTTGAAAGTAATTTTTACACTAAATATAGTTGTCTACATTGCAGTTATTAACAGTTTGCTTTCTGGAAAAAAAAAAAGAGAGAGAGAGAGAGAGAGAGAGAGAGAAGAAACGTGTGTAGCTAATTTATATATATATATATATATATATATATATAAAGACACACACACACACATACACTTCTGTTTAAAAACTTATGTAATGAGTTTGTATTTTGAAAAAAAAAAAAAAAAACACACACATAATCCAGAATTCCACACTGCCAACAATTTCAACAGAAGCCTGGTTTCACCTAAGTGGCTACGTGAACAATCAGAACAGTAGGATTAGGTCATCTGCTAACCCTCATGTGCTCCATGAAAAACAACTGCATTGTTGAAAAATAGGTGTGTGGTGTCCTGTGTAACGGCACGTCGTCGAATATTGGGCCCTATTTAATTTCGAAACAACAGTAATTGTTGGTTTCAGCAAGATGGTGCAACATGCCAAACGTCGAATGCAGCCATGCAGTTCTTGCGAGAATTTTTCGGAGACCGTTTAATTTCAGCAGGGTTGTGGCCCACGTGTTCACATAATTTGTCACCGCCAGAATTTTCCCTCTAGGGATACTTCAGAAACAATGTTTATAACAACCATCCACACACAATAGAAGACATTAGAAGAAACGTTACGACATCGAAGCACATGCACTCCAGAAAGTGGTCTCAAATATGGTGAAACGTGCTCGCGTGTATGCATAACTGAAGGGTAGCCATTTCGAGCATATGCTGTAAAGACAAGTTGTTTCCATATTTACAGTACATTGTTAAGTTATTAAGGCTCGTTTTTAGCCACCACATTGAATTTTATTATTGTTTGCTCGTTTGGAATTCTGAGAAGAAAAATGTCAAATCGGCGACTATACCGCAAATTCTATTTACCTTGAGCTACAATACAAGGATGGCAACAGAGCTAGTAATGTGTAGTTAGGTCGCAATTTGTAGGGCAAATTATGAATTTAAAAAAATTTGCCACACACATTGCGACGTAATTAGTATATGTTACCAGCTAAATCACAATGTCTGTACTGTAGCGAAATGTAAATATAATTTGAGGTACAAAAGCATATAGTATAACATTTTTCTTCTTAGAATTCCAAAAAAGCGAAAAATAATAAAATTCATTATGGTAACTGAAACCAAGCCTTAAATGGATTGGTCCTGTATGTGTCTGATCCATTTTCTGCTTTATAGAACATTCTTTTGATTTGATGTGCGCTACTTTTGGATCACTACGTGTGTTTGTGTACGCGTGCATATATATATATATATAAACACATACACGCACTGCAGCAGTACCGAGTAATCAGTTAATTCCTCCGTGCGCAGCCAAACTGGCCTCGAACGTGTTCGTCGAATAACCAACATACAGCAGAGCGACACGAACGCGCTCATGGTGTGCATGCTTGCTGCACCGTACAAACTTCGCGAGCATGTTACACTACATGTAGCATTCCAGGCACGAATCGCCTAGTGTGCACACACCTTTGAGGCACAGAAAAATACAGTAGGGACGACAAATGATATAAAGATGACAGAGGAGATCAATATCGATGTTGGGAAATTTTTCCGAAAGAACTTTACTGACTTGGTGGTGTTCCTTTCACCACTGTACTAAGAATTGGCAATTTTTACATTAGCATTCAATATATTGGATTATGTAAGTTTACTGTATGGTGAATAAAGAAGAAAAGGAAGAGGAGGAAGAGGACGATAAAGAAGAGCAAGCAAGAAATAATGGAAAGGCATACTAGTAAAGACTTTGAGGTCTCAATTCAATAATCTAAATTATGCGTCCATACTTGAAGGCAGAAATTGTATTGTATGCAAAAATATAATAACCAGTGTAAAAGAATTGTTTAGACAGAGAAGACGTTCTGAACTTTCATATTGTTCAGTAAGGTATAGTAAAAAATAAAATAACATGAATCACAAGTTAGGAATAAGGTTTATTATAATATACACCATCTCAGATGCCGGTACTTTTAATCTTCCATTCACAGTTTACATACACAAAACCTCAACATCCTAACACGACTCCAACACACACAAAGCCACCGCTTTTCCACACATCTGCCAACCTCACACAATGTCACATTACATAGCACTACCTTCCTCTCTCTGCCATTGAACATGTTAACAACCAAAACACATGAAGATGAACGTTTACACTACATTGCACAACACAACTTTGGCCCCTATCGTATCATAACAGGGGTTATACTGACCTTTATACATCAATCCTCTACATGTTGCAAAGACCTGTTACTGATGAAGGTGTGGAACAGTAAGCAAATAAGCAATCATTTTAACAGACAGAGTGTTTCCCGGATGAGCCAAAATGCTTCTGCTTAGCAACTTCTTGAACGTTTGTATGGAACTCCGCAAGCCCGTTCAACGGCGGGTTTTAGGAAGGGGAGAATAGGAGTTTTATGGACCGAAGCCTACAAAACTGGGCCAGGCCTTGAGCACAAAAAGGAGGTCCATTGTCACACACTATGACCTTGAGAACACTTCTAACAAACATTTTAGCACTGACTGGAATGTGGTATCCACTGGTAACGGGAAACATTCAACCCACTTTGACAATGCATCACACAAAATTAAGTACTGCATTGAGTTGAACTGAAAAACGTCTAAATGAATTCTTTCCCAGGGTGACTCGGGAGAAGGCCAGCTATGTCTAGTCCCTTTTGATCTTGCATTTTGTGTTTGCTGGTACACCGGGCAGCAGTCAATCGTTCTACCAATGTCCTCATTCACGCCCTTCCACCAGACATAGGAGCGAGCTAACATTCGTGTGTGCACTATGCCAGCATGACCATGATGTAATAATGATAGAGCTTTGGGTTGTAGTGCTTGGGGAATTACTACTCTATTGCTATATAACAGAACTCCATTCTTTGTGGATAATTTGTCTCTAATGCCAAAGTAAAATGATAACAATTTGTCCTTTCCACTAGTTTACCAACCCTTTGTACACATTGTACTATCTGATGGGTCCTTGGCAGTTTCCTGTGCCACTTCGTCTGGTGGAATCAGGAGTGTCGATAGGTACAGAAAATAACAATCTGGCATGTCTGTAACACCTAAATTTGGCAACCGTGACAATGCGTCTGCATGTGGAATGTGTTGACCTTTTTCATAGACAATACAGTAATTATAAGCCGCTAAAGTGACAGCCCATCTTAGTATTCGCAATGATGCCATGTGCGGTAACTTCTTTACTTCTGAGAACAAGGAGTTGGGGGGCTGATGATCACTATAAATAGTGAAAGTGTGGCCAAACAGGTATTTGTGAAATTTTTTAATCCCAAACATCACTGCCAGTGCCTCCTTATCCAACTGGCTATAATTCTTTTGTGCGGAAGTAAGCATAGCCGACTCAAAAGCTGTTGGATATTCCACTTCATCTACCACATGGCTCAGTACTGCTCCTACCCCGTACGCTGAACTATCGACATGTAGCACAATCTCCTTAGTGGGATCAAATACCACTAACAAAGCCTTCTCAGACAAACAGGTTTTACTTCGGTTGAAGGCAAATTCACATTCAAACGACCATACCCAGGGGACATCTTTGCGTAAAAGATTGTGAAGTGGTTCAAGGAGGTATGGGCACATTGCAATGAATTGTCTATAATAGTTCAGTAACGATAGGAAAGCTTTCAGCTGTGTAACATATTTTGGTGCTGGTGTTGACAAGATTTTGTCGATTTTAGATTTTGTAGGGGACTTCCCAGCCCCTAAAAACTGAAAACCCAGAAACTCTAACACTAGTACAAAAAAAACTCTGATTTCTCCACATTAATTTTAACATTGTAGGCATCCAATTTTTTTAGCACCACATCTAACATTCTAGCACAATCCTTATGATCCTTTCCCCCAATCAATATATCATCTAGGTATGCTGCTACCTTGTCTACTACAGATAATATATTGTCTTTTATATATTGGAAAATAGCGGGAGCAGGAGCCAGACCAAAAACCAACCTATAAAATCTGTACAACCAGTTTGTTGTGTTGATGGTTAACAGCTCCCTACTAGAGTTGTCTACTTCTAACTGCAAGTAGGCCTGGGCCAGATACAAGTGGCCGAACACCTGGCAACCTACAAATTTATTGAAAAGTTCCTCTGACTTTGGTAGGGGATACTGATCAACCCTTAAATGAGGGTTCACTGACCTTCAGATCTACGCACAAACAGATCTGGCCTGACTTCTTGGGAACAATCACAATGGGGCTTGCCCAACTACTAGACTTGACACGTGAGATGATACCAGCCTGCTCTAGTTTTGCAAGCTCATCCTTAACCACGTGACTCAATGCATAGGGAACAACATCATACACACGATGGAACACTGGAGTAACACTTTCTTTCAAATTGATGTCAACTTGGAACTCAGAAATAGTCTTATCATTATTTGTAATAGAAAAGGCATTTTTGTACTTGCTCCTTAACCTAAAAAGCACATCGGATTTGTTTCCTACATCTACCTGGCTTACATAGCACACATTCCCCTCTGATGAACTATTCAATATTTTATCCTGCCGTCCTGGCCACAACACATCTAGCCAATCCCTCCCCAAAAGGGCTATGGCAGACAACTCCTTTGTTACTAATAAAGTGAGGTTATCATACTCTCCTGACACTTCATTCTTTACAGTTACTGACACACCCCACAGACAGATAACACACTGCCATTAGTGGTTTTTAATACACCCTGAAAAGATTCCAATGAAACTTCTCCCAGTAACCTCTGATAGTAACTCTGGCTGAACAGGGTGACTGCACTTCCCGTATCCACAACAAAAGACATATCCACATAGTTTACACACAGCTGTGTTTTCGCCGGCTCCGTTGGAAATCCAGTGGCTAGCGTACACACAATGATATAAAGTATAAACTAAAGACTCTTTTACCTTATTTGGGCACACACTGACTATGTGGCCAGTACGACCACAGCTGAAGCTAGTCCATTTTCTGGCTGGGCAGCTACACTGGGTGTGCTGGACTCCACAATTGCAGCCCGTTTTTGCGAAACTCGGCTTAGGTTGCAATGGTCCTGCGTAGTTCTGGGACGCTGCTGCCCTTGGAGCCTGACGGCGAGCAAAACTCCCACGCTGAAACTGGTGTGGGCACCCTCTGCCGGTGTTGATCTACTGAATGTCTCCTAATGTCGACTGGTCAGGAACTGGATCTACCACTTCATTCACTTCCCCGGACTCTGCATTGCTCATAAGTGCTGCCGACTTAGCTACCATGTCCATATCTGCAACAATTTTTTCAGCCTCCGCGAATTTAAGTTCCGAAGATTCTGCTAACAGCCTCCTGACTATTTGTTCTGACAAAACGCTGGAAACAAATCTGTCTCTCAACGCTTCGTCTAGGAAGTCCACGAACTTGCATGTGGTCGAAACTGGTTTTTTTGCCGACATGTACTCCCCAACCGTTTCATTTGTTTGTTGTCGGCGCTGCCAGAATTTGAATCACTCAGGAATAACTATATTTATGGGAGCAAATAATTTGAGAAGACTCTGAATACACTCGTCAAACAACACTTCGTCTAGAACTTTAGGGCTGATCTGTGTTTTTAACGTCACGTATGTTTCTCGTGGTAGGGTTATTCCTAGTAATGCTACCTTATCGCTTTCCTTGGTGCCTGCAAACTTGAAATATAACTTTAATCGTTCCACATAGTTTTCGAACAATTCCGAGCTGTGTATATAACTCGGTACTGCAGGACCCTGTCGCCATTATGCTGACGCTGCTATTCACACCTCAACCGATCTATTGTCCCGCCAACACTCGGTGAAAAACTCTCCTAGCGCATCCCATCCTCGTCGCCAGATGACAAGTTAGGAATAAGGTTTATAATAATATACACCATCTCAGACACCAGTACTTTTATCTTCCATTCACAGTTTACATACACAGAACCTCGACATCGTAACACGACTCCAATACACACACAAGCCACCACTTGTCCACACGTCTGCCAACCTCACACAATGTCACGTTACATAGCAATGAATACATTTTTTTAATGAAGTAATGGAACGCCACTCTGAGGTAAGTGTAATTAGTCAGTGCTTAACAGGTACGCAGGTTTTCAGCATTGCTAAGGACTGATATGGTGTGAGTTTAGAGCAGTGCCGGAATTAAGAGGCAGAGGGAAATGGGAGATGTCTGAGAAAACAAGCCGAACAACGCCAGCACCGGACATGTTTTCAATACATAAAAATTCAGTTCAACCATGCCGGGAATCGAAACCGGATCATCTTCGTGAGAGGTGAGAGCACTATTACACACACACACACACACACACACACACACACACACACACACACACACA
>PNEQ01102226.1:15721-46313 GCA_003012365.1 Medauroidea extradentata | reverse complement strand
ACCAAGAGTGCTGTCACTCAAATAAGTAAATTAGTATCCGTGATCCTGTACCAAATACAACACTTTCGCCGACTTTCACGAGCTGTACCAAGAGTGCTTGCTGTCACTCAAATAAGTAAATTAGTATCCGTGATCCTGTACCAAATACAACACTTTCGCCGACTTTCACGAGCTGTACCAAGAGTGCTGTCACTCAAATGAATAAATTAGTATCCGTAAAATTAGCAATTTCATTTTACAAATACACTTTAAATAGTAGCCAACTGATAAGTGATTACCAATGGTCTTTCACTGATTTGTTGCAAATGGTCCATGTGGAATCAGCGGAAAACCAGAATATTCACTGATTCCTATTAGGCTGATCGAGTTAAACTGAGCAGTAAAAATACACACGGAATTAATAATGTTTAGCCTATTAGTATTTTTCAGCGCGAAACTTCTGTTGACGGGAAATGTCTAATCTCCTTAAGGGTCTTATGTTCCAATTTTTAGTCACATGTAAGTTGGAATCCGAGTGTCCCCCCCCCCCCCCAGGACAAAGAGATAGTTTTATAGTTCGGTTTCTCGGTATGTTACGTTGCAAGCGAAAAAAAAAAGGTTTATGCATGTGCTAAAATACACAACTCGGTTTCCAACTCACATGCGACTAAAAACTCAAGCATAAGGCCTTACACGTCACTTGATGTCTGCGCGTGTAACATAAATTGTGCAGTTGGTAGGGACACGTACAGTTTGGGGACAAAATGTTATTTAACTTGTATGAAATTCATATTATATCGATTTCAGTTGGTTTTATTTCATTATTGTTGTATTTAAATAGGAAAATACACGAAACTTCATTTCTTAATTCGCTGCCAACCATACAAGTAGTGATGACTGTTATGTTATGTTAAATCATAGTGGTATTTTTCAAACGTTACACTTATAGTGTTTACTTTATCTCGAACAGCATATACCAACGTCAAGAGCCTACCGTTCGTAAGTACTTCCGATTCTTCGTTATATTAACGAACTGTAGATACTTCATTTAACGGCGCCGCCTACCACGCGTTTCAAATGCGTTGCAATGTGCAAAGAAATGCGCTCACTTACGAAACTATTCCACATGTGCCCATTGTGCATATGTAAACGAAAAGAAAACACAATCCAGACAAGGACGGATTGTCATTGTTAAAACTCCATTGTACCTCTGATGTACCAGTTCTAGGTTTTCAAGTCGTAATATTAGTTTGAAAGTATAAATAAACAATGTGTTCAGGAAGAACCAATTTCATGTAGGCCTATATGTTTTTTTAACATTTTTGCTTTAAATTTGCATTACTTATAAAATGTGATTCGTAAACAGCAAGAGAAAAAAAATTAGTACAATTTTTTCCCCACGCTGTTTACACATTGAATTTAACGCGAAAAATAAATTTAGCGCAAAAAATGTTAAAATATGTATACATTAAAATGGTTATACCTAAACACATTTTTTTAATACTCCAAAACAAATATTACGACTTTCTCAGTTCTTGCACTTGCATGGAATTGCTGTGTATGACCGTCTCTAATGACCTTGCTGTCCGAGACGTTAAGCCCACTTGTAGAAAAAGTACTCGAAACTTACCCAACAAACCGAAGTACGGTTGTGAATTAACTTGACTAATAACAGTTGGAAAATATCCACAGAGAGTTATGAAAAGAAAGAACGTTTACAGCAAAATTATTTTCAATGTGTCCAAAAACAATTAATAATGAATTACTAGATAGGTCACAATCACGTAAATGAAGTAGGCTCTACCCTAATCATAAGAAGCACAAACTGCACGTCAATGCTTAAATTGAATAAAATACTTTTATTCTGTTTCTAATCCAAAGCACATTCGTTTAAACTAAAAGTAGTTAATTTATTTGGATATAAATGTTTCTTATAAATAATCTGTCAGTCACCATGTATGCTACCTTCGTAATTTTCGGCCAACGGCACGAAAGAAAGAATCTAATTCGTTTGTTGCTAAACGAAATTTTGGTCAGCATAAAATTAAGCTGACAACTATTTAACTGACAGCCTAATTTCAGTATAACTATGAAATACAATTTTATCAACCATTACTACCCTCGCCAGCTAAAGATAAATTTCATTTTTAAACCGCAAGCCGGAGTATTCTATTCCTAAGTGCATTAACAACATAGTCTTAAATTCATACTGTTACTTCAACTTTTATATTTCATAATAATAAGTACGCTAATATAAAAAGCAATAACATATCAAAATTAATCAATTATACAAGAACTTGTTTTGTATATTGGTAGGTCGTCTCACCGATACAGAAAAACTGATCCAGAGAAAAAAAGTCTATGAATTCACCCAACAGAATGCTGTTCACAAACGCAAACTTTAGAATGAGGAATCACCTCTCAAAAATTCGAATCTTTAATATTTTACCTTTAACAAAATAATATTTTTACGTTTCCTTTATATTTTATTAACAAGACCGAGTTGGGATAAATGTGTCTATAAATATGAATTTATGATAACAGCGAAGACGACAAATGATGCATTTATGCAGACCACCGACCAGTAAAATGATTATTTTCTAACGGGCGAGGAATAAGTGCATATTAAACAGTTCCCAGCTCATATAGATGATGCTGAGGAGAAACCCGTCCGCACACAAGTCCATATAGCCGCCGAACCAAACGCTTCGAAATACCTGTAAAACTAAATAGAGTGTGGATCAAAATTATCATTGCTTGTTACGCTGGCTACATAAAACAAATATAGAAACTGAACAAGGAAAGTTTTTTCCCGCGTTTTGGCAATACCTGTCATCAATAATTCACGTAACGAGAGGAAGGAAAAAAAACACTGCGCCTATTAAAAAAACATATATATATGTTTATATATATATGTTTATTTATATATATATATATATATATATATATATATATATATACCGGACGGAAATATGAATACATTCAAAAAAATTTATTTTTGACTGTAACAATGAGAAGTGTAGTCTATACAGCTGCAAAAATGGAATGTGATTTTCCTGAATGTATTTAAGGAAAAGTAAAATTAATAAATGGTAATTTAAAAGCTCTCAGTTTCTATCTTCGGCGAAATATTAATAATATCGCCAACAAATTTATATGGAAAATTATTTTAGCGTGCAACAGACAGGGCATACAGTGACAAGAATGTTAAATACAATTATGGTATATGTTACTTACCTTTTGCTTCTCCAGGACTTGGATGATATCGTCCACATCTCCCACGACGACTGTTTGCTGCCGAAGCATTTCTTCTTCCAGAGTGAGCCAATCACGGATCTGTAAACAAACGAACAACAACTTATATTGGATGCTACGAACCAGTGCCGCCAACTAAACTAGTCACATCATTCAACTAAGGTTAATTCTACTACAGGTTAGAAAGATCAATGTTATAAGTTTGGCACAGGGAAAATTTCTGCCACTTGAGCGCTGGTATCGCTAGTGCACCAAACTGACCAATCACAGAGATTTCCCGAATTTTAAGTTACATTAAGTTGATAATTTAAAACGCCAAATCGGTTTCTTTACACTTTAAATTAAATTAAATTACTAATATAATTTCAAAGTTTATTTATATTTAATTTTACTACGGTTTCATATTTTTCTGGTCACTTAGCGAATGAAGCGAAACTAGTGGCAGACATTTTCCCTGTGCCAAGCTCCCCCATAAGAAAACGTATTTTCTTTCTAACCAGTACTAGAATTAACCTTAATTCAACATACAACTGACTCTACACAGTATAAAATAGTTCGGTTAATTTCCTATGTATGAAATGGAAGTAATTAACCTATTTGTGGTGTGCGAATTTTACCACACAACATTGTATAACTCTCATACAAAGTTGGAATTTTTCCTATACGTGGTACTTTTTCGTATGCTTTAATGGTATACGTACTATATATATATATATATATATATATATATATATATATATATATATATATATATATATATATATATATATATATGGAACATTTCTTCGTCATACGCACGTTTTAAGCACTCTTATACGCAAGTGTGTTACATGTCCAAACAATTTCTTACAGTGTACATTCACAAACTCAAACAACGCAAGCACCTTTCAGAGCACAATTGTACGAGTACGCGTATTATTAGAACTGCGTATCCAAACCAGTCTTTGGATCAAATCTTACACTAGACACACCTAACCGACAGCAATCGAAACATTTTGGGCGAGTCACGGCGATCCTTGTGTCACGACGGAATCACGAGTGCAACACAAAAAATTTAGCAATATGTCGAACTTAGGAACGGACCGAAGGAGCTAAGGTGATATTTTAAGGAATGTTGCTTCAAAATTTTAATCCAATTAAATTTTATCAGGCCAATCATAAACCATTAATAGTTTAGAGAACACACATTTGGCAAGACTAAAAAAAAAGTAACCACATCATGTGTGTTTAGTTAAACTAAAACAAGTCACTATTCAACTAACTGCAGAATCCTGGAGCCCCCGTCGTTATATTTCTAACTTGTTTTTCCAATTTTTTTTTCTTACGGCACAGAATATACCGAGGTTACCTTCACATCAGTAAATAGAGCTTTGACGATAAAGTTAAAGCACGTATAAAAAGCAACTCTGTAAAATTAATATCTTGGGAGAAAATAATGGCTCACTAAGAAATGTAAAACGGCAAGGAAAGATGTAGAGAAGAAAAATTAAAAGATGTTTATTTATTATTTCTTACACGGACGACGATGCATTTACATGAAATTCCCGTTCCTTGCTTTGCGTTAAAAGAGCTTGTGTTACTTTTAAATTCCACTTAAAATTCACAAAGAAAAGCAGTGACAGGAAGAGGAGATAGGGTTTGAGGGGGAGGTAGCACAGACTGAAGTCGCTTTCACTTTCCCGAAGGACCAGGCACGGCTCGGCGGAGAGTTGTACGATATATCGTAAGGCGCAGATTACGTGGTCGCCAGCAAGGGCTGCTACAGAGACTGGTAAAGGGGCGAGCAACACAGGCATGGCGTCGCTTAATTAAAGAGTGAGCCCCCGCTCAAACTACGAGGGCGGGCCGGTGTGTCGAGTAAACGACTTGTCGCGATAAAAGAGTCTCCCTACCTTGGCTACGTGTTTTCAACCGTAGATACCATGTATCAAAGGACAGAGGTCACACCGAGAGATACAGGAGGAAAAAAAGGGGCGATAAAGTTAGTTTCAGTCTCCCTAACTGTCAGAGCTGAGAATTCATCCATACGTCTGCACCAAGTAACGAATAAAATGAAACATTTTATTTACTTGTCTGTAAGCATTGCCACTGTCGACTTTTCATGCAGGTCTGTTGTGCGGGCGCACAAGTTTTTAACTTCCAATTAAAATTGCACAATACATGTGAAAGTGTACAGGGGAAAGGGTTATTAAATTATATCAACAGGGAATCTATAAATTTGCTTACTACCGTGCCTATTTGGGATACAAAAAGTTAGGTTGGTACGATGGCAGTATAAAAGTAGAAATACGAAAAGCAAAGCTAAAAAAAAGTATCCCTTTACCTTGCTGTAGGAGCCATAACACTGAACAATGGATAGCTATCAAGGATAATGACATTACTACTATAGTTAGGATTGTTCCAACAACAACGCACTTGGTTCCGTCTATAAATCATTGATTCTCCTAGTTGAATGTTGTTTCTGCTGTTTATACTGTCATAGCAACAATTCAAACAGTTCTGTCACAGCTGACAGTTGTATTCTACAATAATTGTATAAATGGTATTCTTGAAATAGGCAGTTTTGGTAGTTGAGCAATGTGTAGTATTTTGGAATTAAAACCACGCGTAATTTTATAAAGATTAATATAATACTTAATGCAAAGCATTCCGACTGGGAAGAAACAAGCAATCTCTTTGGAGTATTTACAATAATATTATCTTAATATACAAAATGACGTTTCCTGACTGACACACTCACTCACTAACTCATCCACGCACAGCCCAAACCGCTTGACCTAGAACCATGAAATTTTGAAGAAAGCTTCCCCTTGCCCCGTAGGCACCCAATAAGAATGGATTTTTCGAAATTCGATAGTTAAGGAGGTTAAAATGGGTGAAATGTGTTTTCAAAGAATCCCTGATATCTCTATCATATTTTTTTAAACTTCAAAATATTGTCCATACAAATGCATATTCGTGAATTTTTCGATTCTGCGAAATTCGAAAATTAAGGGGGTGAAAAGCCGTAAAATGTGTTTTTCATTCATCCGTGATTCCTCCTAAACCATTTCAGATAGTGAGGTGATTTTTTCTATACAATGATGCTTAAGTAAATATCTTAAAAGTATTTTCAAATTTTTCGAAATTCGTCCTTGAAAGCTCTTAACAAAATAAAACGTGTTTTTAATTAATCCCACTTATCTCCTAATCCTGTGGAAATATTGAAATTGTTTTTGCTTTTAAATAAATAATACGTAAATATCAAAAAAGTAATTTCAGGATTTTTCGAAATTCGTCTTTAAAAGTTGTTAAAAAAATAAAATATGTTTTCAAATAATTATCTGTACCGCTTATACCCGTTGAGACATCGAGATCATTTTTTGATACGAATGAAGATTATGTAAATATCTACAAATCAACTTCAGGATTTTATGAAATTCGAAAATTAAGGATGTGAACAGCAGTAAAATGTTACAGTCTCCCGAAAAAATAGAATGATCATGGATAAATAATTCATCAGTTGTTTGTGTTTGCCAAACCTATCCATAAATAAAACCTCTTTGGACTGTAGCCTGTACACACGAAAGAATTATCACGTCATGCCTTAAAGGGTGTCCAAGTGCGATAAAATAAATTTTATATCTTTATGAAATAGTGTTAGTTTTGTAGACGATACTTGTGAGTGCAGTTTCCTCTTACAAAACAATTTTAACTCGCATAGTTTTTTCATAACGGTGCGCCAGTCAAAATTTGCATGTTCTGCTGCCATGCAAAAAGCGAAAGCCAACTGACCTACTCGAATAAAATAATTCACTGTGATATATCCTATAAGCTATGCAATGAAGTATTTAAAATTCCATAACGTAATATACTGCATTAAAAAAAATCGCAAAAGTACAGGAAATTTTTTGAAAATATAGCAATTATTTAAATACAAAAATAGGCTGCGAGCTTTATTCAAAATGATTTATTACGTAGCTCGTGGCATGACATTTCACTGTTAATTATTTTGCTTAAATTTCATTAAAACAAGTTATAAATACATCAAATATATTTGTAGGCAATTCAAATAATAATTCATAACTTACCAGCGTCATATTTCAAGCGACGAATATCTCTTTAAAGGCGATGTCGAAATTTTGTTTATTTAAATATCTATTAGGTCTGAAAATGTTTACACGATGTAAGTCAATTGGTTTTCGCTATTTGCATGGCAGTAGAACATGCAAATTATGACTTTGACGCACCTTTGTGAAAAAACTATGCGAGTTAAAATTGTTTCGTAAGTGGAAACTGTACTCACAAGTATCGTCTACAAAACTAACACTATTTCATATAAATACAAAATTATGACTTTATCGTACTTGAACACCCTCAAGCATTCCCTCCGGTACTGTATAAAGTTTGTGGTGTGGGATGGGTGGGGTTACGGGTTCGTATCCCGTGCAAGACTTTGCAATGGGAATTACTATGACATCATACGTGCACATTGCGCGCGCTCTTTACACTGAGCTAAGACAATTTATAGTTCACTGTTATTGTGTGCGGTAGCTGTGCCTTCATCACATAATTTATCCAGAGTTACTGTTTACATTACATAATTTCACGCGGGCAAAGCCGCAGCTGGGCAGCTATTTTATAAAGAAATAAAGATGAATTAAAAACAAAGATGTTCTGCGATTACAGTACGCTCAGCGAAGTGGAATGGATAAAGCTGTTTGTATTTGTTGTTTTGAAGATATACAGAGAATACAGTAACACCATCAATTAATACGTAATTAAAAGTTAGTTACTCTTTTCTATAGTACACGCGGGCGAAGCCGCAAAGGGACAGCTAGTATGCATATAAGTATAAAATTAAAGATGAAGGTTATACAGAAAATAAAATACCGTTCCTACTGATGCCTATAGGACGAGCATGGTTCGTATTTTTACCTCGTCATCAGATTGACACGTCAATGGAAAGACGTTTTGTCAAAAAAGTGAGCATGGTTCTGTTTGTCGCCCGTCAAAGTGTTTCAGATGAACGACGCGGCCGTAGATTCACTGACGCGGAATTTTATTGTGTCAAGAGGCCGATAACGTGCGTATTTAAAATACATATCAATAGAAACAGTGCAATATTCACCGTTTCAAGTGACAAAATAATGTTAACTAACACAAAGTCTGCACACAGTACAAACAATACGTGCAAAGATGAACTGCTCAATCCATAACCTATATAACTCGGCCATTCAGCCATAACCTACATCTCGCCCATATTGATCGCTAATACCAAAATTAATAAGTAATACAGTTTGTGCTGAATATTTTTGAAGACGAAAACAAAATATTTTAACTAATGTACATTAAGGTACATATTGGCACTGAATTTGTGTACGCGTGTGTTTTGTCTGTATTTCTAACGTGTTCGTATAACCGAACCGAATGAAAGTGATGTGGGGTAGAATCACATACCAGTATTTTAAATAAATATTCTTTCCTTGAATCTATAGCACAAAACGCATTAACAAAATCATTCTCTGCTAATAATATCATAAGAAACAAGAGTTCATATGCAACATAGTTAACTTTTAAAAACTTTACTACCGTTCATATTGGCAAATAACCTATAACTGTAGTACCTTACAGATATCGACAAAGACAATTAAAAATGTTTGTAATTTTTAGCAGTACATTTACTATGTGCGTACATTGTCTTTGTTACCAGATTGCGTAAATTTCAATTTTTTTTATCTTGTATAGGATAAAAGGGACCACAAAATATATTTTTCCTCTAATCTAAGGTACCTAAAAATATTTTTTTTTTTTTACTGACTGGAAAATAGTAATTTTCGGATGCTCTTACGTAGATTTAAAATCATAAGGTACATACCGAAATGTTAAAAATTGTGTTAAGCTTAATATATCATGTTTTATTTCACATTGTTAATATAAACAGCCAAACGAAAATACAAAAAACTATGGCCAAGTGCTGATATTTCTATTGAAAATTTTCGGAAACAGATCAGTACAATGTCTAAGGTTTTGTTTTGCTATGAACTAAAGTCGGCAGCAACGCCACTACTACAGTGCCGTATACGTGGCTCGACACGAATGCCACAGAATATCGCCATACAAATTAAAATGTCAGTAGTGAATAAAAATAGAGGTTGTATCATTTGTAAATAAAAATACACCATTCTCGTTACAGCTGTTTAAGATTTTTGTTCACAGAGGTTTTTTTATTGGCTGAAATTTGAAAGCAGATTCTCCAATACACAAAATAACACGTCTATACCATAAATTTCCATGGAGGTATTAGTCTATGGAGTAGAAGCCTTTGAGCAAATATGAAGCCGGCCAAGAGACGACGTTTAAAGACAAGGATAGAGCTAGTGGTGGCAAAAACATGTACACATAGCATTGAACTGAATGCAAATGTTTTAGTTTTTTGTTATGGTGAAAGTTTGTGTAGCTCTTGGCCTTACAAACAGATTCGATCGTTGCGGAGGATTATCTTTGTACAGGTAAAAAACTTTTATTTAAATTCACCAAGTTTATAAAGTACATACACACAGAGAGAGCTAATTCGTTTTTCTTTTTAAATATTTCTGAAGCAACTGTAAACTGTTGTGTACGATTCAAATAGAGAATTTCCGAGAATTTTTGTAAAACAATTACATAATTACATTGCTTTCTGCTATTGTTTTGCCACCCAAAATATGGCGACTCATGAAAAATAACGTCCTGCGCTTGCGCAGTTCAAAAATGTTCGAAAATGATCGGCTTCACACGATTATCATTGAAATGTATGGCAGATGCCACTCCATATACTAATACCTCCATGTAAATTTCGTACCAACCTCTGGACATATTCCTCTATGGAACCGTCGTTCATTCGACGTAATAATTCTGATAGAAGCGTTCTGACACGACGACCAATGCTCGCATTTTCGCGCAGCCGTCATGACACTAGCGTCGTTCTCGAGACACATCGGAGTTATCAAAGTTTCGAATAAAAGAACCATGCTGAGACCTATTTGGAGATGTTGGCGCATCACGAGCAGCGATTGGCTAGACTTGAGAGGATTAGGTAGGGAGAGGAAACGAGCCCGAGTAGCACCATGTTTTTGAGAAGAGGGTCTGGAGTCCAGGCCGCCCTTGAGAGCAGATGTTCCGGAGTCGCGTCTTTATATAATTAAGAGTTAGTGGACGTAAGATTTTTTTACGTTTGAGGCACGGCCACGTGGAAGGCGATAAGTCGAATATAACACGTCCGTCAAACAACTCATCGCCTCTAGGCGCGAAGGACTAAACTAGCGTGCAGTGTTTTCGTAGAAACCGTTTTTCAACGGAACTTCAAGCGATGACCCTGTTGTTATATTTGTGGAAAGTATAAAACAAAACCAATGCAGGTTTCTATTTTCTTATTTTACGATTACGGTTGATATTTCTCAGGTACATAAGTGTGAAAAAGTTTTTTTTTTTACCACTTTTGAGGAACTTGGTAATCACGTTTTTAATTAGCGGACGGCTATGTTTAAGTCACAGAGACACAGCTTGTCGTGTGTATTCTTTTCGTACGTAAACGCATTGGAAACATGAAACTTGAAAAAAAACCACTCTTCTGAATTAAACTACGTATCCCGCAGAACTTATCCTAGTGAGTTAAACTAAATTTTCTCATCCTGGAAAACCGAGCGAGGTAGCGCAACAGCAACACATTGGACTCGCATTCTGGAGGACCCGGGTTCGATCCCCGGCTCCGGCGGTCCTGATTTCGGTTTTCCATGGTTTCCCGAAATCGTTTCAGGCGAATGCAGGGATGGTTCATTAACAAAAGGCCATGGCCGACTCCTCTCCCAGCTCCTGTCATTGTACCGATTTGTGTCTCACCGTCTCTAACGAAATCGCCGTCAACGTGGTGTAAAGTGTACTTACCTTACCCATTATGGAAAAAAAAATTACCATTTTAATTTCCAAAAGAGCACAGTTGTTATAATTCAACAAGATAGTTTCCTTCCTGCAGTGCTTTAGTTTCGTTATATATTATTTTAAATACCAACTCGTTTGAAAAAATCTAAAGTAAGAAAATTCGGAAAAAAAAAAAAACTGACAACGTCGGAGTTGGAAAAATAAAGAAGAAAACTAAATAGCGGATTAACGACATCTGTGCTCTGCCGATTCGGCGAACAGGACTGAATAGAGAAATTCATACTTTCTGTCACAAACGCATGACGTTGTTTATATAATAGGCCTGGAAAAAATGCTGCTTTCAGGAAAACAGTGCCACATGGAAGTCAACCATGTAGAGCTACGTCCAGCTGCAAATCAGATCACACAACCTTGGTGTTTATCAAGAGGTAATGATTTCTCCGATACCACTGATTTAAAAGAAAATCAATGCCGTGCCTCGAGCGCACACATACGACACACGAATAATTCTCTAAATATAACATTGATCAAGGTATT
Source organism: Medauroidea extradentata (assembly GCA_003012365.1). Classification (NCBI taxonomy): domain Eukaryota; kingdom Metazoa; phylum Arthropoda; class Insecta; order Phasmatodea; family Phasmatidae; genus Medauroidea; species Medauroidea extradentata. Next base: position 34,643 of record PNEQ01102226.1, on the reverse strand, counting down.
TCATTTTTTGAGGTCTGTTATTCAAAAACCGACGTCAAGAAAACCGGAGAAACGCCCTGACAGGAAATTGACGTGCAAGTGGAAACCCCGTGTAGGGATTAAGTCAGCCGTTTCCTCGCTTCCTCCTTCTTCCTTCATCCGCCTTTCTACCCCAACATCTCATCTCACCTTATGCATCATTTAGGATGGAATCAAGCTGGCAGGTCGTACTTAATGTGAACCTCATAATCTCACACTGAAGCAGCTTCGCAGAACAGTAAAGGAATTGTCAACGAACAGATTTACCTATATATTAAGTGGTGAACCTCATAAAAAAAACGTACCTACAGGTTAACACTCGTTAAAATACGACTGTAACTACCGGAGAACAGTTAAAGGTTGCGTGAATGACCTGTAAGTATACGAGCAGTTGAATGTTTTTATAAACAGGAGATATATATTTCTGTTTAGTCTATACGTACGAGAAGAAGAAATCAGGATTACAAATTATTAACCATGAAGCCGTTTTAAAGAAAAATATTCACTGTCAAGGTGTAATAGTATATCCTGCTTCATAACAATTGTTTCATGTCCAAGTACACTATAACCATAATCAGAGTGTAATTTAAAATCGTGATAGCTCTATACAGTATAAAGTGAAATACCTACAGTGCCAAGTAATAACATAACTACTAAAAATATTAGCTAAAATCGAAAATTGAAGAAGTAAAATAAAAGTATTCTTCATGCATGTTATAATAGACGGTGAAATAGGTTAAACTTTCTTTCGATGCGCTTAATTCAATGACACACAAAAGGGAGCGTAATTTTGATTGCGTTTTCCCAATAAAAGTTCACAAAATTGTATTATTATTTCAAGAATAAGTAAAATAAACACTATTTGTATCAACAACCTAAATATTATAGGTACTAAACGAAATTAATTTAAGCATCATAAGTATACGCCTATTTGTTTTCTTGCTAAGCAACTGTGACATTGATGCATTATTTAACTGTGAAATAATAAACACCGACAGTATTGCCACAACATCAACACCTACCATTAGTGGCTTGCAGATGATCGACTGAAGTTAACTGCTTGAGAAAACTGTCCAGATACGACATTCCACTATCTCAAACTAAACGTAAAAGTTTTTTTACACTATCAGCGACGTGTGATGTTCGTGTTGCAAGGTAAGCTGCTTTTGTTGTCTACTGTACTTGTTTACTCCATTGTGTACATATCAGCCTCTCAGACGTAGACTAGTTATGTAACGGACGTCTCAAACTAAGTGTATAATGGGTACCTTGCAGCTAACTTGTTAGTGGCCGTATTACATTGTGTTAGACCAAGTTGTACGGTTGTTAATGGTTTTATGCTGAGTGCACTGAGACTGTACAGTGCTCAGTGTAAGCACCACGGTCGTAGAAGAACAGGTCTGGACACTCGCCTATCTAACAATGTATTTTGCTTGACCTCCTTGTTGTTTGGCTGTAGTTGGTCAAGTTACCGAGAATGCCGTATTTTTTGGCGCTGTTTTCCGGGCGGTCGGACTCAAACTCCGTCCACTTTTTTCCATTGTTAAATTTATAAAGTAAATAAATATTGCTGGAGCCTTTTCTTAAATTTGTGTGCGAAGAAAGTATTTCATAAATTGATAAAAAAAATACGTTTTGATAAATTGTTTATCTTAGCGGAAAGGAAGTGGGATTACAGCGCCAAAAAGTACGACATTCTTGGTAACTTGACGAACTACAGCCAAACAACAAGGGGGTCACGCACAATACATTGGCAGATAGGCGAGTGTCCAGACCTGTTCTTCTACGACCGTGACCCATTACTAGAGACATGAACTTTTCGCGAAAAGAATTTTGCTCCACTTTGTTCCAGTACCTTATGTGCATGTCTGCAGTTCTGCTTCATAGATATTGGCAGCGTGCCTTTGAACGGTGACGTTTCTTATTTGACTGTACCAATCACAATAAGGTTACTGTAACACCACACGTATGTGATTTGCGTGTAAAACCCCACGACACACGAATGTCAAAACATCCAATCTCTGACCGTGAATCAAGTCAGCAGACGTGCACACAAGTCACCGATACAAAGTGAGGCAAATTTCTTTTCGCGAAAAGTTCATGTCTCTACCCATTACCAATACCAGCGCTCGAGCGGTAGAAATTTTCCCTGTGCCAGACTTAAACATTGATCTTTCTAACCTGTAGTAGTAGAATTAACCTTACTACATGCTAAGCTGAGGCGTGATGCGTATGCTGGGTCGCCTGTATCACTTGGGCACTTCTAGGCCGCAAACACAGGCGGCCATCTTAATGACTGTGTTTATAAATCACGAGGTTTGCCGAAACTTGTTTTCAGCCTCCTCGCGTGACTGCTTAGATATTACAGACACCTACCAGCTGCTTCGTGTTGATGCTGAGGGAGGTCCTCCATCATGGTACAGTTGCTTCACCATAAAGTGAGCACTTTTGTAGACCATCATGTCTAGAATTATAATTTAAGAGTATTATTTACTGAGACCTCAGATGTTAACTTTTAAGTACACTATAATTAGAGATGATGGTATAGCGCGAAAATATGCTGAGTCAACATACCCTTGAAAACCCTGTAGTTAACTGCAACAACACATTATTGTGTGATGTACGTCTGGCGCAACGTAGCTGTCTGCAGACCAATAACAGGCATCAAATATTACAATAGCGGAATTCTTATTGCCTCAGTCAAATAGGGCAACAGCTCTATGTAGGAGCCAAAGCCAGTAATCTTCTGGTAAGCTGAACGTGCGTAGAAACCCAGCAAGCAGTCAAGTTTTCTCGCGATGAACGATCATCTCTGACTATAATCTATGATTAGAGACGATGATTTACAGCGGGAAAACCTGGGGTTTCTACGTACGTTGAGCTTACCCTTAGATCATTGGCTTTTGCATGCACGTGGAGCAGTTACCCTAGTCGACTGAGCCAATGTAATTCCCGGTATTGTAATATTTGGTGCCTGTTATTGGTTGGAAGACAACTACGTTGTGTCAGACGCTTGTAGCCCAATCATACACGCTGCAAGAAACTACAGCGATTTCAAGGGGTATGTCGCCACAAAAAATTTTAGCGATATAACATCATCTGTATCGATAATCTTTGACGGTTACTGAGGTTGCTTTGTTCATGCTAAAAAGATACAAAGACAGAAGTCGTTCTGAAAGGAAAAATGTAACCAGGGTTTTAAAACTGTTCATTTTCCCCAAACCACCTATATCACATTATCCGGTACACGCGAACGCCTCAAAGAGAAAAAAAGAGTGGCAGAGGAGGACGGTTAAACAAGGAAGTGAGAGAGAACAATGAGGAACAAGAGAAGGAAGTGTGTGTAAACTGTGACTTTGACAAAGGGGGTGGGTGGGTGTTCACTCACGTTAGTTGCGATAAGGTTATTTCTACTACAGGTTAGAAAGAAAATACGTTTTCTTATGGGAGAGCTTGGCACAGGGAAAATTTCTGCCGCTAGTTTCGCTCCAGTCGCTAAGTGACCAAATAAATACGAAACCGTAGCAATACTAAATTTAAATAAACTTGGAAATTTTATTAGTCATTCAATTTAGTTTTAAAGTGAAAAGAAACCAATTTCGCGTTTTAAATTATCAACTTAACGTAACTTAAAATTCAGGAAAGTTCTGTGATTGGTCAGTTTGGTGCATTAGCGATTCCAGCGCTCAAGTGGCAGAAATTTTCCCTGTGACAAACTTATAACATTGAACTTTCTAACCTGTAGTAGAATTAACCTTAGTTGCGATAACGTAAATTAGATAGATGGGTGGGGGGGGGGGAGGAGTAACGGATTTTCGCGAACGATCAGTTCCTCGCCCAGTTGCGAACTCCGCAGTCGCCCTCCCTCCCGCTCTTATCCACACCCGGAATCAATTTTATTCGGTTGGCAGGACTGAGAGCCGACCCGCTCAGGCGAGGGAGGCCCAGGTGAAATATTGGACGGGCCTGGAGGCTGGCCAAGCAGGGGGAGGGAGCGAGGATTCATTTAAAAGGGAGGGGGGTATAGATTCGCGTAGAGTGGAGTTGTTGGAAAAAGAGTGTTTTAGGTAGAGGGTGGGGGTAGGTGGCATGTTTGGCCGGTGCAGCTCCGGTGCCAACGCCACTCTGCCGGAGCGGGGGAGAAGGGGATATCGACCCTGCCGGACCCCGGAGTTGAACCGGAGGGAGGGAGCTTACCCCACTACGCCGGAGCAGGTAGTCATTCACGCCAAAGGAAACTGCGCCCACCCACTCCACCGAGAGAACATTACAGGAACAAAGTACCACTTACCAGACACAATAACTGAAAAATTACAACTTTTGGTAACAACCACTTCCTGTGCATTTTTCTGTCCTGAAAAACTCATTTAAAAATTATTAACCACAAGCAACAATATATCGACAGAACATTAAAAAATATCAAAAGCGATTCCCTTAGAGAAAACAAAGAAGAGTTCGCTGATACGTCCCTACCTGCTACGTATCTATGTGTTGAGTCCAGCGTTAGTAAATTAGCACAATTTCAAGATGCTTTATTTATTAACATTTTTTGAAGACTAATTTACATTCGTCAATATTTTTTTGAAGCAAAAAGAAAAGGCGTATCTTTGTTACGGCAGTTGAACGATTATTAATAGTAAAAATAATAAAAAGTAGGATTTCAGCGAAATATTATAATAAACCTCAATTTGTTTATAACACTCATTATTCTTTCAAATAAACAATTTACTTACAGTAACCTACATGTAACCTTTGTGAATAAATATATGTTCTAAAACCCTTTAGTGTCTTATTTTTTTGTGAGAAAACGGACTGAAAGCGAAGTGTGTTTTCGTATTTTGGTCCTATATTTTCCCTTCTACACTTACAGATACTCCTCTCCCGTCGATGCCACCCCTTGGTTTCCATCCTCAGTGTGCCTTCTCAGGCGACAACACGCCCAGTCTTCACTCAAAGTGTACGTGCGTCGGCCGATGTTCAGGTCTCCTTTACGTGGGGATGTGTCTCAAGCCATACAGCATAAAAAGTAACTTCTTCACTCTAATGGACAATTAAATTTTTCAATGGTAAACAAAAAATAAACTCGGCACAACACATTTGGCCGGACAATACACCAGATAACTCATGAAAACACGAGTGTCGATTTTTATGTGTAAGGGTCAGAAACACGCGCGCGCGCACTTGGGTAGCCATTCAGGATATAAAACAATCAGCAAACAACTCTAAACAACGAACAAAGAGGAATTTAAAGTTTCGTACTAAGGTCAAGGTGGCTCTGGTAATCCACCTGTATCATATTTTCTGAAGAAAGACAGCTCCTTTGTTTGAATCACGCACATCGTAGTTTTGCAATCTACTAGATGGCAATTTCAACCACGTGACCTGAAAGTGAGGTCACCACCACCACCACCTTCTATACAATTTCTTCCACGTGACTTTCAGAATTTACTGGGAAAAAATTTTTCAACATCTTAATAAAAAACACAATTACACAACAATTTTAAAGTTCTCTAAAATAAACAAATATTACGAGGGAAAGGAGAAACAGCCAGTTTACACCTTGCTTAGAAAGTCGGCCATAACATTACATTTTCAACGGAAATTCATAGCAAAATAAGTACCGCTTGTTCCTATGATCATCTATTAGTCAACAAACTTAAACAAATAGAATGAAACAACATATGAACAATATCAACAAAGTCTTAGGTGCAAATGCAAACTTTCTGCGCAAGGAAAAAAAATATAAAACACATTGTTTTATGAAAATTAATGAAAATGACTGTGAAAGTAACTTTCACGCGCACACAAAATGCAATTTAATAACATTATTATTTGTCTGTCAAAAGCACGCATAGCATTACCCTGTGGGGAATATTTAAAAAAAAATGTGTACTTAAGGACACAATTAAAACTCAACATTTTAAGAATTACCAAATATTTGCAGTACGTTTACACGTATATGCGTACATGTATATTAATGACATATCATTCATAGAAACATCCTGGAGATATCTAAACGAAAATATAAATTGGCAATCAGTTTATCTTCTGTACTTTATAACTCTTCACCGGTTTCACTATCCTATGGCAGTCCATAAATTTTTAATATCCGTTCTTGTGTTTCTCGCAGCAACATAGATTGGTTTCCTTCCCGTTTCTACCTTTCGTCTTCGCCGACCTGTCTGCCCTCTTCTCAAAAGTTTCACGTGCTCTTCGATCTGCCACAGCTCTGCAACCAACGTCGTCGACCACACGACTTCCGGGAAAAAACCCGAACAAGGAAGAAAAAGCTTTCTCTCCCATCTCTCTTTCCTCATATTCCCGCTCTGCTCGCACCGCAGTGCAGCGGCTCTGCGCCGGAAAAAAACTCGCCAGGAAACAGCCAGGTCTGCAAGGGAAGAAAAACCGCACATGATAAATGTGCTCGGAATTATTTGGCGGGAATAGACGACGCTGGTGTTGGCCGGGGACTTGTAATGTGTGCGAGGGCCAGACAACACCCTTCATCCCTCCCCTTGTTAACGTGCCCCAGTGGCCGCGGTTGTAGGTCCAGAGAGAACTTGGGGGAAACTAACATGCGGACTGCACTGCGGAAGATGCTGGTTACGTAGGCTACTGCTTCTGCATCTGATTGCCACGTGCGGATAACATCTGATTGACCTCAGCGCCGAAAACGACGTCCATATTAGATCCCGTCATCTCCAGCAAGGTTATTTGTACGTTGCGTACAAATATATGCAACTATATCCAGTCTGTCATGGAATTAGATTCATATTAAACCCCTTAACACCGTTTTCTTAGAAAAAAAGTTAAAAGCAAAACGATTTACCCCACACTCATACCAAAATTTTAAGTATGCGATTAAAGACTGCTGTCTGCGTAGAAAATATATTTACAACAAATGAAATCCATTTACGTACTAACCGTCACACTGTAGAGAGGGTTAAAGTTCCTTTCTCCCTGCGAGATCTCTAGAGGTCTGTACAAAATTATCTAGGGGTGTCTAAGCCACCCCAAGCTCCCACCTTCTTACGCCCATGATGAAGCCCATAAAATTCATCAAAATTGTATATTTTTATAATAGTTATAACTTTACGTGATACGAAACGTGTACAGTAAAAATAAATGTATTTAACACAATTTGCGTTACTTCCTTTGTAGACTGACCACAGAACTGCATAGCAAACCCAAGCTAACAGTGCCATTTTTATATTCAATTTAAGGCCTTGTTCCTTAGTATTTTTTCAACTGGTGCCAATAATTTTAATATTTTTTGACCAAAAGCTTTGAAGAAATTCGAGGCAATGTACAGTCACACGATGCACAATACTGTGGATGCGTTCATAAAAAAATGTACCATTCGTCAGCAAAATAAAAAAAAAAGCTTAATTTCGACTCGTTTTCTTGACAGAAAACGTGGTCCTTTGGGTGACGAAATTTAAAAAACCATTCCGTACATTGCTAAAGAAAAAATTCAGCTATAAATTATGACACACAAGTGTCAAAACTGTGGAGCGAAATTTTGATATGAGTGTTACGTAGCATTTTATTTTCGAAATCACTGCAAAACTAAGGAACAAGCGTTTAAGCCATCGAAATGACCAAAGATGGAAACGGTACCACTACTCGAAAATACATGAACGGAAGAATTGCCAAGCTCAACAGCACGAATTAAAGTGGCCCGCGCAAGCAGGCCTCTGTTGCAGGGGCCTGGTCGTTATTTTACGATCAGGGTTGTTACCGGGGTGGAGGTGTTCGTGTGGGGAAGGGGTGTAGGGTAGCCAGGGAGTGCCGCACTGCTGCAGTGGGAACAAAACAACGCGCTCGGCCGACAAGAACAGAGCCCAGGCTATACGACGTGGTACCTCTCTGACGTCACTGCACCACGTTGTTAACGGAACACGTGTGCGTCTGCCAAACGTCGGAGATATGGTGGGAAACAAAGTTTCTCTCATTTAAAAGTATGGCAGATGCAAAGCAAAGTGGCTGACATCTGGTGGCGGTTTCCCGAATGATGATCGCCGCTCGTTCCGTTGTATGTGGTGCATCACAACGAGAGAATATAACTGTCGAAAATAACAGCAGACGGTATTTCGTAGGTCTCTGACGTAAAACTACACAGTAAAAAGCTACTCCGTTACTCCAACCCTACATGTCTAAACTTTGAATAGACGCAATGGCAATCGGTAAAAATAAGTATGTAATCGTTTCACTCGTCACAATTTCACCAAATATATTCTTCGCATATGACAAACCCGGTGAACCTACCGTATTATTAACTTTACTTTACTACTTTTTTATATTTTAAAGTTTGCATAAATTATTTCTAATGCAAAATTCACCATGGAATCACAATTGTGCGATCAGTGAATAACAAGAAAGAGGCTAGGTCTAAACATGCCCTTTTGTACAGCGCTGCAGTGGAACAAACTTAATGCTAAAAATACACAATATACGATTCTTCTTAGGTATATAAGTGTATAAATACACAGAAAAATGTTGTGTCGTTACTCTGTATGCCTTAAATTTGAAAAGAAACAGCTACGAGAAATATAATTATTTGAAATGTGGTCACGAACATTCCCATTTCACTCGTGAAACCAACTCACTACGTACAAACACGATCAACCAATATTTCTTCTTTTGCACTGGTGGTGCCATTAACTTGTTAAATGGGCGACTATGCCGCAAATTCTATTTACCTGGAGCTACAAATCAAGCATTGCAATAGAGCTAGTAATGTATAGTTAGGTCGCAATTTGTCGGAAATAAATAGCTGTTAACATTGCTCGAGTCGCGTTCACTAACTTATACGCTTCCATCCTAGTGATTTGTCCCAATCTTTGTTCTCCCTCCTCTGCTATACCCTTCCCCTCTCCTACCTACCGCAGCAGCAAGTCCTGGCCAGGGGAGCTGGTGTAGCTCTGGTAAGGGCCTATTCCTTCGTCGATTGCCTTGTTGTAGTTACCTGCAACCTTCATGCGAGTACGTGTGCTCCACATTAGTACAGTTGGGGGACCTTTCCCCTTGACGTGCTTGACGGCAGCCGTCATGTTAGGTTTGTAGTAAGGTTAAGTCATTAGTTTTTTGGTAAAAATTTTTTCGGCCGCCGTCGTCAAAACCAGTTTTGGCAAATATAAATGGTAGGATAGTTGTGGCTTTCGTGTTTCTTGCGATGTTTTGTGATTTAATTGTTCAGGGTTATGATTAGTCAGCTGCCACAGGTAGCATATAGTCATAGAGTGCTAAATTCAGGACGTGGAAGTTGTTTTTATTAATTGTTTAGTCTTTGCTTCAAATGCGAAACCAGTGGGAGCCGCGGACGAGGCACATGAAAGAGTGAAATTACATGATGACTTGTTGCTGGAGACACAATTTTGTTATGTTAGGGCCCTAAATTTAATATGGTCAATTAGAGTATTCAACTTGACCTCATGTCGGCGAAAGTATATTTTATCATGTTGTATTGCGACATTAACAACACATATCATTCAGAAAATATGGAAGAGAAATTTGAAATCATTTATTTGTAAAATCATTGTTCTCAGTTTATATTTAACCTTGTGTAAGCATAAAGTTGGTAGTATCGCTCATATTTGATGTTATGATTATTGGTTTAACTTGTATTTGGATTTCATTTTCACTCTCTTAATGGGACATGTCCAATTGCTTAGTCATGTTAACGATAATTTGTTTAACTTGTATTTGGATATCATACTCTCTATTGATAAAATTTTTTTACCGTTGTTAGAATGAGAGCCATTTGCCTGTGATATTTTCTAATCATAACAAATTATTTATTCACGTCAAAAAAAATATTGGTGTGCGTTTGATTCGTTGTCTATAGAGTTTGGAATTGAGTGGCAAAATATTTTAAAACTAAATAATGTTTTCTTGAAGCTTAGTTTGAATAAATTAGAGTGAAGTTGACATTGTATATATATATATATATATATATATATATATATATATATATATATATATATATATATAAATTTTGTGTTGACGTAACTTTTGTCACCACTCTTTCATATATTCCATCCTTTTTTTTTTTTTTTTTTCACATTTTAAATTGTGCATACATATGAAAAAATCTACTCTAAAATCATGTAACAGTTTAGGCCTAAGTTCTGTTTCCAGATTCTAAAGTATCTCAATTGTAATGTACATTTTTATGAATCGCATAAAACGCTTATTTAATTAAGTTTTGTTTGTTATAATTAAGGCGTGCGATTTATCTGCCTCAAAAACATGATTACATAGCGGAATGATTTATGTATAGCGTATACAAACAAGGTTTCGTTTGGCTAATTCTCTAAATATAATATTCCCGAGTCGTATACATTTAGGCTTAGGCTAATCTATTAAATCGCACAGAGAGCCATTAACGTTTTGCGAGTAATGATATTATATTTAAACTTATGGTTTCACTTCACGAGGCCGTATCTCAAAACTGTTGTCTGGCTGTAGTTTCAGTAGGCTACCAGTTATTTTTCTCGTTTCGAGACAGTTTATGCCGCAATCCAAATATATCCTTCATTATGCACTTCACATTCTACAGTTTTTATGCTGTAATATTCGTTTGGCATCCAACCAACGCTGAATTAAAAACAAGAAATGACTGTAAACGAAACTGTCCACACCGCAACTTCCATTGCCAAATCACGGACAATCACCATTCTGCCCGTCTGCTCGGCGCGATAGTGCTGCTCCTACTGTGCTTTCATCTCCCATTATTTCGCGAAAAGAATTTTGCCTCACTTGGTTTCCGTGCCTTACGTGCACATCTGCAGTTCTGCTTCGTGGTCAGCGATTGGATATTTTAACTGTCGCGGGCCTTGAGATTCTACCGGCAAATCACAGATGTGTGGTGTTGCAGGAAAGTTTTTGTAATTGTTTCAGTCAAATGAGATACAGCTCTTCACACAGACACACTGCTATAACCATGAAGCAGTACAAATACAGATGTGCACGTAAGACACTGAAACAAGCTGGGGTAAAATTCTTTTCACTAAAAAACAGGGTCCCTAGCCATTATACTATAGGTGGGAACACTGATATATCGCGGGAAAACTTGAATGTCTGCTGGGTTTCAAAGTTCGTGCAGCTTATCAACAAGATTGCTGGCTTTCGCTTATAGGAGCAGCTGGTACCCCATTTTGACTGAGCAAATAATAATCCCGCTATTGCAATACATGATATAGGTCATTCGGGATAAAGTATGAGCACTAAAAATTTAACCTTTGAAAAATATCACTAGCCGTTACTGCATATAATAAAACATTACACATAGTCGCCTTACTGCTTGCATGGTTGGTAGCAAAATTACGCAATATAGTTCCGTGTATTTTCTTATTTAAATACAACAAAATTGAGATAAAAGCAACCGAAATCGACATTACTGTATTTTATATAATTAATAGTTTATTTTAAACAAACCGTACAAGTTTATACTGACTGTACAATTTATCTCAGTCGCGCAATCATCAAGTGACATGTCTAGTGAGGTTAGAAAAATCCCATCGTTAGCCGTCACAAGCGCAAATATATGAAATGGCTGAAAATAGAACTTAAGCAGGGCTTTCTGGAGTGCTCACTTTATTCCGAACCGCTTATACCTTATATTGGCCTGCAGACACAGCTACGTTGTGGCAGACGTATATCACCCAACCATGAATTTTGTTAGAAACTGCAATGTATTCAAGGGTATGTTGGCACATAAGTGTTAGCGATATACAACCATCGCTATACGGCACAAGGTTACTCCCTTGATAGACTGTGTGTGGAGCACAGAAGGGATGGAGCGCTGGGCCCGACGCTGTGCGGTAATCATCTCAAAGAGAAAGTTATTATTATTTTCCTATGGGTCTGCAAGTAACGACCGTATCACGTTATTTGTGGGAAGTATTGTTTTAAAATCCTGTATATTTTTGTTTCAAGAAACCAGTTGATATTTAACCAGACACTGCAATATGAAAAAGCCGTTTTCAGTTATTTTGAAGGGCCCGAAAATAGTATTTACAACAATCGTATTTCCTTTTTTAACTTAACGCTACACAGCATGAAGTGTTCTTTAGATGTGTGTTCAAATATAAAACACGATAAATAGTTAAATAATCGGTACATGTTACAACACACTTCAAGTGCAGGTAAGCAGGTCCCTTAAAGTGAGCATTAGTTTATCCTACGCCTTTACAAAACAAAAATAAATATCCACTAATTACTGCCAATTAAGTGATGCAAGGTCGCTGACGTAGACTAATTATACTTGACATTTATCGCATTTCATCCCGCGTTTAATTAATTCAGCCTACCTTTGACACAGCGGCATCCAAGTTTACACACAAGCGAATGCACATGTGCGAGCGTGTAGTTTGTACGCGAGTGTAGCAAGTACGACAGACAGCGAGAGAATTTAAGAGCCCTACACTGCTAGCATGAACATTTTTGCAGGGTGTTAGGAGTAAGTTGTTTTACAGAAATACTACTGCAAGTGTGTTCGATATCTTTATTTCCGAAAAGAAAACACATTTAAGAATACGCTTCCCTATTTTAGTTTTATAGATATCATGCTTAGAAATAATGTTTCGGGGCATCTCGAAATGGCTATACACTGCTTTTTCAGACTGTTGTCACGTAAAAATTACCAACCGGAATCGCAAAACAAAAACAGAGAAGCCCAAGCAGGACTTTACTAAGCACTTTCTTTAAGTAAAAGAGTAGGGTCTACCGCAATTTTAATCATTATTATTTTATTTTTTATTTGTACCATATATTTTTTTTTCTTATTTTAAACACAAAATGGGACTAAATTTGGCTCTTATGAAATTTTTCTATATCTTATAGTTTTCGCGTAATGGCTTGTTAAAGTCATATTTTGCATGTTTCCGTTTTAACGACTACACTAAAACCAACTGATGTACCAAACTAAAAAAAATCACAGTGGATAAAGACATTGCAGGCTACAATGACATGCTCATACAATTAAAAAATAAAAATTATTTGTAATTTAAAAAAAAATATTGACTTTTTAAAATTTTTATTTTCAGTTTTAGCATTACGAAAATGCGAACTAATAAAACACTGCACGCCGTTTTCACGCTCCGCGCATAAAGGCGACACGCTCACTGACGCACAAGCCAGTCTAACTCTTATCGCCTGCTTGTTTTCGTACCTCAAACGCGGCATGCTGAGGGCCTGTATACTGTATTACCACCTCCGGATAAAGTTCTGGATAAAACATATCTAGAAGATAGGCAAGAAAAGTGTATTTACGACCCTCTGATATCGCTTATCCGAGAGACTATCCACTGAAAAAGCTATCAGCTACTAGGACCAGCAGATATGTACCGTTAACCGGGGTTACTTTAACCATTTTTGGGGTTACTTTAACAATTTAACATATCAGTTTTTAGGTTTTCTGGTAAACAAACAGATAATCTATGCCGAGTATTTTAAATAACTACTTTTATCCTTATAGCTAATGCTTTGATTTGAAACTTTCGTCAATAAATCACATAAAAACCAAAATTTTGAATTGTCAAAGTTACCCCGCTAGGTCAAAGTAACCCCGGTTTACGGTACTTATCCAGAAGTTAAACGTGTAAGTGGAAGAATAATTGCATCACATGTTTGTTAATCATGAAGTTAAGGTTAGGATTTAAGTTCAAAAAATGGATACCAGCTATTGAAAGTTATGATGGCTGCAGAAAACGTAATATAAATTATGATATTATTAATATTTATGCCGATATTTCAGCTTACATTTTTGTTGTGATTTGTTTTGGTTTCAAACCGATTATTAATAATATATTTAACTACTTCGAAATAAGTGACGGTAAAATAATTCTTTGTATAATAAAATAAACTATTTAAAAAATGGAAAAAGTGTCGCCATATTGCTTACAAAGAATTTGCTATTATTTAAAGTGATACAGCTACGTGTTGTTGTATACTCGGGAATTTAATAAAATGTTCTCTAAATATTTGTAATTTGCTACGCCTATGCAATGGACGACTTGAAGTACACGCCCCCTGACGTCACACCGCAGGGCAAATACTGTGGGAAACAAAGCTTGTTTACAAACATGCTGATTTATTAGTTGGTAATTTCAGAAAGCAAAAATGTTGCGCATTCATAGATTTGCACGCAAGGGTAAAAAATATTCAATTTCATGGTTAAGATACGCAAATACATAAGATTAATGTTTACCTGAAAAAAAAACGGCAAATTCCAAACAAATAATCAATTTTCTTGACGTACATCTCATCCGGGACATGTGAAAGTCTCAGCATCAGTCACCTTACTGGATTTATTTACTTTTCGCTTTTTCGAAATTCTGAGAAGAAAAATGTAAAATTTGCTAATACAGCGCGAATTTTATTTATCTTGCTCTACAGTACAAGCATCGCAGTTACTTTTTAACGTGGGCGCAATCGGTCCAGTAATTTAAAAATATATAAAAAAAATTGATGTACTGACTGCGGCCTTAATGCACATTTAAAGTTCGATTGCGATGCCTGTACTGTGGTGCAAGGTAATTAGAGTTCATGCTATTATAACAAATTTCACATTTTTCTTCTCAGAATTTCGAAAAAGGGAAAAATAAAACATTCCAATATGGTGGCTGATGCGGGACCTTAACACAAAGACACGCAGACAATAACCGCGCAGCAAAGTTGCAGATGAGCACATACCACATTGAAACAAAATAGTGCGAAAATCAGGTGTCCTTAGTCATCACACTTGTAGCCAATGACCTCGCAAGTGGCACTCGGTTATATGCAGGCTGTTGAAGTCTAGGTAACCACCAAATAATAAAGCGAATATTGCATGCCGCCAACGATAAGCACCGTGGAAAGTACTATTCTTAAGAGTGTTCTACTGGGGAAAAACCATAATTTTATATTTGAATGAAACAGTGTTAGTTTTGTAGACGTTACCCGGGAGTGAATTTTCCTCTTATAAAAAATTTAGCTCAGCCATTTTTCCCATAACGGCATTTCAAAGACAAAATTTGCCTGTTTTTAGTTCATAGACCCCCGAAAATCAATTAACGTCAACGTAATGAAACGAAATAATTCACAGTGAAAGTACATGTCACTGGCTAGGACTTTAAGTATGTAAAAATCCAATACAAAATACTTTTGTATTTAAAAAAAATTTCCTAAAATTAGCAAAAAATTTCAAATTTCGGAAATTTTTTAAAAATACAAAAAATGTTTGAAAGTCCTAGCCCGGGACATATACTTTGACTGTGAATTATTTTCGTTTCGTTATGTTTATTAGTTTTCTGGCCGGGGGGGGGGGGTATGAACTAAAAACATGCAAATGTTGAGTTTGAAATGCCGTTGTGGGAAAACTGGTTGAGCTAATGTTTTTTGTAAGAGGATAATGTACTCCCAAGTAACGACTACAAAATATAACACTGTTTTATGCAAACATAAAATTATGGTTTTTTCCCGCTTGAACAACCTTAAAACGTCGTGACAATTGAGCTTCCCTGGCCATGCAGTGCACTTATGACAGTTCTGTTGGCAATGTTTTATGTGGTATGCTGTGAATCATCGTTTGGCTTCAAGTATTCTATTATCCTAACATTTGTTTATCTTCAATCGCTAGAGACACGATTTTGTCGCGAAAAGATTTTCGCTTCACTTAGTTTCAAAGTCTCACGCGAACATCGACAGCTTTGCGTCGTGGTTATTGGCAGCGTGTCTTGGTTCAGGCATGTCTCTCGTCTGATTGCACCAATAAGAATTAGGCAATTGTGTCATCATACGTAGCCATACGTACGTGATTTGTCAGTACAACCATAATACAAATGTGTGTTAAAACATCCAACCACTGACCATGCAGCAAAGATGCAGATGTGCACATTAGGCACTGAAACAAATAGATGCAAAAATCTTTTTGCCATAAAATCGTGGATCTACCAATCGCTCATCACCTGTTCGAAAACAACAACATACTCGATTTTGTTTCTGAAAGTACATTTACAAGCTGTTGAAAAATGTACTCGTTCATGGGACAGACTATAGCAGTAGCAGGTCGGAAATCTACGCTCCTAATCAAAAACATCAACCGAGGTTCTGTGTACACCAATCATACCCAATAAAATCTGTTCCAAATATAAACCGGCATTCTGTGTCACATTTTCGTGCTAGCATTGATTATGTATACCTATACATATTCAATGGTAGGTCTACTATAGTTTATTTTACTATTAAATGCTAAGTTCATATTTGTGTTGGCCCCTCCCCCGAAATGTAAAGCAAAGAGTTTGATATAAACGTTGGAAATGGGTTGGATTCATTGGTTATATGTATTGTTGGAAAACATCAGTTAATACAACTCTGGCCCAACGTAGTATGCAAATAAAGATATTTAAAAGCTACGTCTTTTTCAATGAAATTGATTAGAAGCGTGATAAACTAACTTCGTTCAATCTAAAAACGCTTGAGCAAACTGCCAGAGCAATGTTATAATTCTATAATTTGAAGTGGTTGGTAAAACGTTGGCAATAAACTGACAAACGCACGCTTGGTGCTTTGAACATTATTTCGTGAACTGCCAAGGTTGTTCAACATTACAAGCCAAATTTATTAAATATGCATGATACTTTAGGTCTAAATCAGTTTCTTAAATTGCTTAAAATATTAAAATAATCGGCATATAAGATGTTTAGGATAATTTTACTTTGGGACCAAGCTGGAAATAGAACGGTTAAATATAAGATGGTTTCATCTGGCTGACCCAAAAACTGTCGGAGCCAACATAAGATGATTTGTTAGGTAATTAGCTGTTTACATCCTGGAAAGGATTCTGTTGGAATTTGGTATGTTGGCCCTGTATATTTGTTGGGTCAAAGTTATAAAATCAACAGAATTCCACTGATATTGGGTCGACGTTTAGTGACATATATTTTCTAGAAAACTAAGTTTAAAAATTTGATATCAAACTACGCACATTTTTGTATTAAAAGAGTTGAATCGTGCGCACGAATAACGCTGTATAGCACATTCTGTCAGTAGTGTAGAAATGTGTGGAGTAACGCTGTATGCAACTGTCCGTATAACCTGCGGCAATAGTTCACCTAATACCCGCACAAAGGTAGCAGCACTGAACAGGGTTGGAACAAGAGTATTACATGTGCCTCTGGTGGAACAACGATGCATGTTACAAGCATGGCGGATCGTAGCGAAGTCACGCTTACAACAAGTGATCTAAAACGTATCAATAACGTGCGTACACAGAGAATAAACGTGTATCAGTGAAAATATGTGAAGAGGAAAAAGCTTTGTGATGCTGGATTACAACACAAATCACGGAAAGGCAAGCTAGTTCCTGCAAAACAGCCTCCATCACAGGTGAGTGGAATAATGCTGTGCGATTTGTACACAGGGCTGTATCAGCAAGGCATTGTGGCCGTATGGTTCGTACAGAGGGCTGCATCAACAAGGCGTTACGGCTGTATGGTTTGTACCGAGGAAGTTGCGTACTTGCCTCGAAGAAGTAGGCCTGTAGCTAGGGGCTGTCTTTCAGTTCCTTTTCTTTTGTAGTGATACAGTTGTGACAATTACCTTAATGCGGGGCCACCACATTTCTGCAACCCAATAGTTGCCTTTGATGTTAACGTTTCTAAAAACTCCGTTGCTTTTCAAGAACAGAACGCCATGAATGCAAAGGAAGCGTGACACAGAACATGTACTTCACTGTTGATGACGCCTCTGGTTCCAAGCGTGCGCCCAGCCGGCTGGCACAGTCTATACTCAATGCGCCGTAAAACTATACTAACTAAACTTGACGCAATACAAATATCAAATACACTATTGTGTACTGCACATAACTTCAGTTAATTTACGTTCGTATTTGCTTTCTTAAATATATCTGTGTTTTAGGTGTGTTACTTTGGTCAGAGAGACTACTCTATTTACAATAAAAAAATTGCTTATCCAAGTTCCTGCATAAACATTTGCTTGTTTATTGTGTCTTCTCTGATCACTTATGAAAATGTTTAAATGGGAGTTTACTGTGCTTACATATATACACGATTATGTTATTGTGAACCCTACCACATTATAATAATCGTAAAAATAAAAATCACTACCATTGCTAGAAGTTACGGTAGTAACTTCCACTGTGTATATGTTTCAGGGTCGTGTATGTAATGATGGAGTGTGTTTCAAATAAGGTTGTAAAGATATCAATCTGGAAATGATATTAAAGCTGTATGAAGAATACCATACCATGCAACACGATGAGCAATCCCTATACCTGACAAAATCCATGGAAATAACAGTCGAAACTTCCCGAAAGTAAGCTACTTTTACATACAGAGTCCAGTCAAAGGAAGTGTACAAAACTTTGCTTGATATATTCTCCATCACCCAGCGACGAATGCAGACTCTTCAACATAAATTTAAAAAATGAAATCAACCACACTGTAAAAAATTTTCTCCGTCCATTTACGGAATTTCCGGTAAAAATTTCTCCAGATACCTCCGTGAATTCACGGAATCTTAGTTCTTAATCCAACAGAAGTTTCCGTAAAACAGTTTCATCACACGGAACTGAGCCATATTTACATGTCTATAATGCTACAATTGCATTTATACAGATTTGCAGATTTACCGGTGATGTTATTAAAATATAACCGTAATATTTACATCTGTGTAACTTATAAATTTTCGATTTTTTGGTGTAAGTGTCCGCAGCAGACTTACGGACATATTACGTATGATTCCGTACTGTATATTTACTACAGACATTTCCGTATTTTACTTTTACGGACACTATTTCCGTATATTAACGGTATATTTCCGTTAAAATTTATCACGGTGTACATGAGAGTATTTCAAGTGATACTGAATGCTGGTGAAATGTTTGGTATGTTACTAAGGA
>PNEQ01102226.1:0-15621 GCA_003012365.1 Medauroidea extradentata | reverse complement strand
TGAAGTGTCCATTAATTTACGGAAGGCAACTAGCTCCACTTATGGAAACTCGCATGTTTATGTGACTTCTTTAGGATGCAGGTGCATTAATGCATTTGGTTATTTATTTAGTTCCTTCTCGTAGTTTTCCATGTGTTTAATTAATGAAACATAATTACTTATAACTGTGTTACAAAATAACGTTTCCGTTAGTTAAACAGACGTTTCCGTAAAATTGCCCGTAAATTTACGGAAATTTTTAACAGTGCACCCCTAAAGACGGTCGCGGCAAACATTCCAGTAGAATGCATGCCATTTCAGAGGACGATAGGGTTCGTATTCGCGAACACATTTCCAGTTTCCCAAAACAGATTAGCCAATACAGCAGAAATTAATCGACGAAAGAATGTCTTAGTCCCGAACTCAACCTCTGTAAAATATATCGGCTGTTTACTGAAAAGTTTCCTGTGATATTAGTAAGCCGGTCGTGCTATCAAAGTGTGTGTAATAGAGATTTTAATTTGCGTTTCGGGGTACCTAGTTTGGATACCTGCAGACAGTGTGATTTGTTATTTATCCAGATGACCACAGCCTCTGATGAAAAGGAACTGCATAAAATTGAACTTGAGAGTCAGCTGCATCATGCAATAGCTGACCAAGCATATAAAGCTCTGAAACATGGTACAGAAATAGCGAAAGTGAACACTAATGTAC
Source organism: Medauroidea extradentata (assembly GCA_003012365.1). Taxonomy (NCBI): domain Eukaryota; kingdom Metazoa; phylum Arthropoda; class Insecta; order Phasmatodea; family Phasmatidae; genus Medauroidea; species Medauroidea extradentata. The sequence continues at coordinate 14,928 of PNEQ01102226.1, read as the reverse complement.
ATGTTATATGTGCTGACCTCCAAATAGTTTTACTTTGTCCTACACTCACCCATTCAACAGTGTTCTATCAGAGACAGCTGTCCTATAATTTCACGATTCATGACGTTGGTACAGGAAACATCACTGTGAAATTGTGGAATGAGTCTGTCGCACGGAGAGACACAGCTGAAATTGCTTCTTGTTTGCTCAAGTTTGTGACAAGCAATTACAATGTGCTTGAAGAAGGTGTGGAACGAAAACTGATTGTGTGGTCTGACCGTTGTGTCGGGCAGAACAATAACTGGAGAGTTTTAGCACTCTATGTTTACCTTTACAACTGCAGGTAATTTACAGAAATTCCTCAAAAGTTTGTATGTTCAGGCCACAGTTTTCTCCCCTGTGACAGGGACTTCGCCATGATTGAGAAGTGAAAGAAGGTGTCCGAAGTAATGGTTCCCTCTGAATGGAAGTATGTCATAGCAGAAAGACTTTTTCGATTCCTTAAAAATTAACCATTCAGGAGATGATGATCAAGGACTTCAAGTATATTACGTTGAGATGGTTCTCAAAAAACTAAACTTGATCTGTAAATTATTAATGTGTTGTGGGTAAGACTGTGTAGTGATGATCCTCAACATGTAACTGTGCGCCGCAGTCACAATACGCTTCGTCCATGGGAAAGCTACTTACTGTCAAACATGGTAGTAAATGTGAGGCTGAAAAATTCCCATTGCCTTCTGATTTTCGGTTGCTCTACAAAAAGCCACTGAAAATTACTAAGAGGAAGAAAAGGGACTTTTTGGGCATCTCGAAACATGAAAAATGTGCTATACAGCCTTATTCGAGCGCACGCTTCAGTTGTCTACACATTAGATCAGTTTTCTTAAAAATATGTCCCGTTGGAAATCCGATTCTTAACATAACATTGTGTCAAAAGGTTGGCCAGTCATTGTTATACAACATAATTTTATAATTATTTATTATGCTGTTAACGTGCCCTCGGACGGGTTCACGCCTCTGAGAGTGGTACACGGGGGAAAGAGGTAAGAAATAGCCCAAGACAAGTGAATAACACGCTGTTCACATTTTGTACGTATAATTATGCTGGTCCAAGATTATGAAACCAACATAATTACACTGCCAAAGAGTAATAATTTAAAGTTGACAAGATAAATATTCGCACAAGAAATAATATGAAATGTAAACAGTTCTAAATTCAAACAGTGGAATTGGAATTTTTGAAAGTTTGAAATTATTGGTTGAGCTTTATCAACGATTCTCAAAACATGCGGCTGACATGTGATACATACTTCTATTTTACGTCAACGTCGTGCAACCAACATGTAGCATAAAACTAATTTTATATATATATATATATATATATATATATATATATATATATAATTTATATGGGCTTTACGTCTCGTCGACAGCGAGGTCATTAGATGCGACGACACACTACTTTACGCAAAGACGGTAACTGGGAGAGGAATCGGCCATGGCCTTAGGAAATAAACTATCCCATAATTCACCTGGAGGGAGTTTAATGCTGGGGCACTGATGGATATCACATGGTTGGATACAAGTGGTTTTACGTAAGTTGACCCAAGTGTACATGGCCAACATTTTGTTAAAGTATAGACTTTTTAGTTTATACTTTTGGACATAAAAATATGTCTATCAAAAAATTTGATGTACGGTGGTTCTATAGGCTGTTCGTAATAAACTGAGAATTCGGTATAATTTGTAAATAATTAAAAATATGTTTTATTAGACCAATAGATGTTAACTTTTGAGTATGTAGAAACGTTTAGACTGGTTTTTAGTTACATGGAAGTTTTCATATTAAAAATAGTAAAGATAACTGCAAAACGGCTGAAGGAAACTTTATGCAGTGCTCACTTTATCGTGAACGGCCTATACAAGGTTTAACATTACGTGCTTATGGAATATAACTAGTGCCAAAATTTCATAAATATACGAATATCTTATTGATATTGGAAATAAATTGGTTGGCGTCCAACATATCCCACCACTCAAGCCACATATTTGGCCAATTACAGTGAAACTAAAAAAATGCTAATTGATGTGTTAGATTGGTGAGAATTCCGAGATAACTGTTGTTATGTTTCCTGTTGTTAGAAGCATTTTTGTGCTTGGGACAAATAAGAACAATGAGCCTAAAATATAAGTTTACGAAAAAATAGTTTAGGCAGCATAGTCTCTAAAGCAACGCGAACGTTTCACTGTCAGCGTGTACTGAAGTGTAGATAAATAAACTACTCTGAATAATTTAACCAAAAAATTGCAATAATCATGTATTAAAAACTCATAAAAATTAAAGTATGCTTCCAAATCGCTGAAAGTTCTTGAGATGTACATACCTATTGAACAAATTAAGAAACCTACTGCATTCCATAGGCATATTTTGTTTTTAAAGAGAGAGTGAGAGATAGAGCATTATACACTGTACACATTTGTTATTATTTCAATTAATTATTTTTAATTTCTAAACTAATATAGCATGTTAGTAGTATACAGTAGTTATGAAGTAAATAGACTAGTAACGTATATGTCCCAAGTTGATGCCAATACTACTGGAGAAATTTTTTTAAAATTATTTACACTGTTGAGCATGTGAGCACGCAAAATAAAACAAATACTAGTATAAAGAAAATTTTTGCAGTTCTTGTTAACCCAGAATTTAGTCCAGCATAGGTTAACCGTTGACACGGTTCATGTAACTGACGTGACACCAAAAGTTTGCCAACATTTAAAATGTCAATACGGTAAGCTGGCAATGCGAAGGAAACTGGTAGGCATTTCACCACAACAGCAACGTCAGGCCAACGTTGGGCGTTGCATTTCTGTAAATGCTGGGTCAATATCATTTTCTTGTTGGTAGACAAATAACAAAATAGCGTTGGGCCAACGACTGTACATAAACTGTTACAAACGAAATACATTGTCGTCGTCCACATTACATAATCGCTGAAAACGTAGCAGACTCAGAACAAATACATGACAAATTAGATATTTACATGTTACACGACTTAAATTATTTCTGTCAGCTCGAACTGCCGAGGTAAAAGTTTTACATGCCTTATTAGTAAAAAAAAAATTGTTTAAATTAATAAGTCTTGTTCTCGGGAGCCATTAAGTAAAACTGAGATAAGTTGTAATTAATGACCGGAGTTCGGGAACAAGATGTGTGGGAAGAAAGTTGACTAATTAGGAACATAAGCAGCTCAAATAATTATACGGCCGTTTATCCCACCAAAATTACAATATTTACTAAAGTAACTGTACCAAACATCGGGCGTCTCATTTACTCACTACGTAAACACACAGCAATCACGCCTTTGACGGCAAAACGAATTTAAATCTATGTACAGGATACAGAGCACAATTAAGGCCAAAAGAAGCTTTCGATGGTTGTATTTAATATTTTTTTTTTTGCAATACCACGTGCCTTTAAAATTATCTAAACAATGTGTATGGTAGCTATTTAATCTAACATAAAATTATAATTATGAAAACAAATTCTAAGCGTACTCGTTTAAATAATTCGTTTTCTTATTTAGTAATTCTCTACCTGGAACTTTCAAATACTACACAATTTTAACATCCTGCTGCCAGTGTTTCAGTTTTACTTCTCTTTGGTAATGTTTTCACATAACTCATATATATACTATTTTAAACCTCCTCACAAATTGCTGGGACCGACATTCCGATTCTACAAAATCAAATCTACAATAGTTGTGCTGCTGGAAGCGATTGAAAGCTATGGACTGGAAAAAAAAAATCTGAAAATGCTGTGTCCAGAGATAAACTTTTACTACGAGTCGTCAAGTCTCATCTGGTCGTATCTGTCACCAATCATTGCGGATATTGCAGAGATAAAATCTAAAATGACTGTCGACTGAAATTGCCTCCATCTTCGAAAACCATTTCGTAGCGGGCCCCACAGATGAATAGTTAGGTGACGAACGAGATGGGCAGTTTTTGACACTACAATGGATATGTTAAAGAATAAAAATTAATTGCGGCACAGAAACATTGTTCTAACTATGGAATACCGGCTTGTGCATGAACTGAGTTAAAAATTTGCGATAGTATCTTACACTAATCATAGTAAATTATTACAGGAACAATTAATATGGTGCAATTATTGATCTGTGATATCGAAGAAAAGCCCCAAGTAGCGCCAGTAAATTAAAGAACACAAAATTAGGAACGGTAAGAGTCTCGAATTCTATGTTGTTAACTGACGATAATTTATTATAAATAATTTCAGTTATATTTTTTTAATTGCACAGATGATGATTCACAGAGCTTAAAGCTCATCATGGGAACAGTCTACACCAAAATTTAACACGTCATATTATTCAACTTAATAAGTAAACAATGTGGTATACAATACATATTCTTTGGTATTCATACACTTCACAAACAAACATTACACATACCTTTCAAACATTGTGAGAATTAAGTTTAATTTTTCAGACTATTTTCTATAATCTGAGCTAAGATTCAGGTAAATTAAATTTCTACACATTATTTATTTCTTAAGATTATGTGGAAAGTAGAGATTACCAGGTAAATTATAATAATAATTTGGCTCTTTCTAAATTATCTTTTAAATTGTTTATATTCTCCCAATATCCACCACTTCTCACGTGTATAACCTGTACGCCCATATTTTATTCTGATCTATACATAAAATACATAACCGGAGCCATTATATTCACACAGTTTAAAGTTTCCCATTTCGACATCATCCAACAACATAAAAAATTGAATTGGTCAAAATTACCCCACGGTTTAAAAAATAAACCTCGTTTACGGATGGTTTTGTGTATATATTATAGGGTTAGTATAACACGTCGTCTGTGTTTTGTTTTGTCGGTCGGAAACTGCTATAAACAAGACTGAACTAAGTTTCATACGTATGCTGTGCGTTCATATTTTGGAGAATATAATCCACTAAGCATCACTGTTACGTGACGTTTTCTTCATACATGCGAAATAAGACAAAATGCAGAATGATTTCTACACCTTAAAACCCTGCTTTAATATATTTCAAATTGAACACGTGAGTTTGCAACAAATACAATTACCATGCCATTGCATGGTTCCGTTGCCCAATAAAACGAGATCACGTTATAGACTACCAAAAAGACCCGTGTGTTATGGCTTCAACAAAATCGGAGCTTCGGTGCAAATGCGTGAATACTAGAAGAACATAATATCAGCAACATAACGACAGCTATGTCTGATATTGTAGAGTGCATATAAAAACCGTTAACATGACTGCAAAAAGGTTTACACAGCCAACAGATATATGGGTTGTCGAAATGATAATCTCAATGACTCGGGGCCATGAAAAATTCTCGTTTTCATTTATCCACACGCTAGAATTCCAGCAACTATAAGATCGTGTCACTTTCGCAATTGGCCCTTGACTTATTTGACATCCCCTGGAAGTCTCTTGACCAATAGTAATAATAATAATATATCTTAATGAGCCCCATGCCACTGTATCAACGAACAGCTAATAAACAGATGTTGTTTGCTGGAATACACAGATATTCTTGGAGGCTAACCTACGGGTCAGTCAACCCGCGAATTATTCCGATCTCTATCAACGCCTCTCACGTGGCTACTGAAACGACACGCAATACAATAAAAAAAAACTCACGTAGAAATCACTTAAATAAAATGGAAGTAAATTACACTTACATGACAGGGAAAACCAAGCGAGATGATGCAACAATAACACGTTGGACTGACACTTGGGAGGACCCGGGTTCGACCCCGGTTCCTGTCATCCTGATTTCGTTTTTCCGTGGTTTCCCGAAATAGCTCCAGGTAAATACCGTGATGTTTTCTTAACAAAGGTCATGGCCAATTCTTCTTCCAGTTCCTGTCATTATACCAAGTTGTATGGCACCGTCTCTAATTACTTTGCTGTCGACGAGACGCAAAGCCCACTTACCATACAATAAGAGGGAAACTTACCACGTGTGTGTGAGTGTGTGTGTGCTTTACATTTGCACAAGTAATTAAGGGAAGTATTTCTAAACCATTGCAAAAAACAATGGAAACCTTCCTTATAAATGTACTAGGTTTTTACATTAGAAATAAGGACACAGTCTTCATACAGTAAGAGAAAATTTGTTATCAATTAACTTGGACGCTCTTATATAATTGTTTTCTTATTTTGCTATCGTGCATTATATGAACCTAAATCGTGATACGAAAATTTATAGCGGGAGTTAGAATAGAATTTAAACTGCTTGAATCTTTAGTTCAGCGTGTTAACCACTATACCGTTAATGGTTTTCGCAAAATGTTATACGTATGTGATTGATAATATTACCTAGAGAGTTCATGCAATTTCACCATTGTATATGTAAATTTTAACAAATACTGCGTTAACTTTACATTTCATGTAGGAGGGCTACACTTGTCAGGTAAATGCACATATATATTGGAGTGAACATCAAAGGTGTACAAAACTACGCAGAAGATAGAAATTTACTGGAAAACAACGCAGAATAATCAACCTCAGTGCAGTGCTACAATGAATGAATAGTCATCACCTACGCAATTTTACCTACGACAGGTTTAAAAATATAAAAAAAAACTCGATCTGTGTGACTTGCTTGTTCCTGGAAATTCCACACACATTCAGTTGAAGATGTAATAGTAAGATGACATACTTCAGCAGACCAAGAACTGACTGGAGCAATCGTTTCCAAGAACTCAAAATTCCTGTCAGCTATCAAACTTCTTCCTTGGCAACTTCACAATTATGTGCTCTTAAATGGATATACGAATCTCAAAACGCGGATATTCTCAGTTACGAAAATTTACGATTCGTGGTTTAGGACTGTGCGGGAGATGAAGTTGGTGTTTATTGATTATGATGACTTTTCGACCGACTTAACAAAACACAGACGACGTGCAATACTGACCCTACAGAATATACATAAAATCATCCGTAAACGAGGGTTCTTTTTTAAACCGCGGGGTAATTTTGCCCAATTCAATTTTTTCTACTGTTTGATGACGAAGAAATGTGTAATGTTAACCTGTGTGAATAAATTTTTTAAAAAATGATCCCAAAATTAATTTTAAGTGAGACTAAGTTATCTCACAGTATCAAAGTAATCTCGGTTTACAGTTCCTTCACCCACTCGGTAAATACAGCCTAAAAGCATGACTCTTCAAACAGTAAACGCTAATGGAGGATTTTAAAGGATATTCGACTACCTACATAAACCTCTCTCTTTGATTATTTAATTTATTGTTATTATTATTATTATTATTATTATTATTATTATTATTATTATTATTTAGAACTGAAGTTAGCGATATGAACTGAAAAGACTCCGTGCAGAACGATGGGTACTATAGATGGTTTGCTATAAACTGAACACTTCTGAAAAACACGTTGCATAGAATAATGATTTTAAAATATTGTTTATCTCGACTTGAAATTAACTATGGCAATTCTTACATTTTCCAACAGCACACTAGATTTCACCGTCCCGTATTATTGAACATTTTTTTTTTTCCTATTTACAATCTACTGTAATGGAAAATACCTACCCAAGTACTCCAAAATTCTTTGCTGAATACTGATAGCGCTATGTTAGTACTAATACGTAACAGGAGAAAATAAATTATCCGGAAGGTAAAAGTAACTATACTTTCAAAGATGCTCACTTTATCCAGAAACACATATAGCAAAGACAGAGTATTTCCTTCCAAAAACTACTGCTCTCTCTCTCACACCCGCCAACTCAAGTACTGTAAACACAACCCACCGGTGGCTTGCTCGTTTCGTATTCCGCCTGCACCGCGCGATACAGTCCCACAACCGTCCTACAATATGCATAAGCACACGCCGAGTAAGAGCTATGGACAAAATGTGGCCGTGTGGGGTATCTATCTCCCTCAGCTCTGCCACACAGCCCGCATTCCTGCCTGCCCGAGCTCGTAAAACCGCATCAACTCCGTCACCTCGTGTCAGGTTTAACGTCGTCACGGCAATAATTTACGGTGGGCGTAACACCACGTTATTTGCCGAACAAAACTGTGCCTGCCACTCCTATCACGTTTACGCCAACAGATAATAATTCAGGTTTACCTGTGGTAGTATATATCTGACGCTATCCCTAAGATGTAGACGGGTCAAATCAACAGGCAACATCACTATTCGGAGGAGTGGTTCCAAGTTAATTTAACACTTCTGAAATTTCGCATATAGAAAAAAAGCCTACTCATATCTACGTACGTTTGAAACTAATTACAGACTTACGTATCTTATGCAATTCTGACAGTGGATAACGAGAGTGTACTCGTTAATGTCTGGCCAAAAAGTATGAATTGTATGCTTGGTCAGTGGAAGTGGTATCATATTTCTTGATGGGCTTCGTAAAGGAAACGAACTAAATAGTAACATACACGTGCTTATAACGATTTAGTACTGTACTATTATCAATTTCCACTACCAGTTGTTAACATATCTTTAATTTGTAAGTTTGATTCATGGATGATAAATGACTTCCACAGTTTTAGCATGGAACGGCTTTGCACTATAATATGCCACGAAGTTAAAACGGGGAACGTGTGATGAAATAAATTACTTTTCGATAATTCAGTTTTACCGATAACTCATTCAACAAAGTATATTCCATATGGCATTTCTGATAAAATATTGCCAAACGAGAAACTTCGCAGTTTTTTTACTTACTATTTCAGGGTTGTAAGAAAATGCCTGGAATGAATTCCTCAAAACTTTTCCAAGTTTTCCGAATAAAGTTTAGAATTCTCAGTCTTTTTCATTGAATTTAAAAAAACACAGATATTTTACTTAAAAATATGAAAAAATTAAGTTTGCAATACTATTTTTTCGACATATTAAGGTACCATAATAAATATGGAAATAAGTTTTAGTTAACTGCAGTTATTTTTAACGTGGATTGCTAAGATAATATTTATGTTCATACAGCGAATATCTGTGGAACAGGCCATGCATAGTTACACATGGCTTCTATCTTAAAAGGATATTGTCATCTGTAAAAACATGCTCAACTCCATCTTGACAGAGAGCCCAGTTAAAACTGATGGTCACAAGTTGTTTACAACCACAAACAGTTCTGGTACCCGTGTATTACATTTACGGTTGATACATTTATACAGAATGAGTTGGGAGGAAAGGTACATGCTTTGAGGGGTGATAGTACTGGTGATTCTGAACAAAATGTTTCTAATAATCATATGCCCTTTCTTTACCGTTTCAGAGAAACCTAATGAAAACAACAAGGAACAGGATTAGTGCAGGTGACGGTAAATCACGCTACTGTTATCCTATGTTGTGTGTAATTTTGTACATTTCCACACGGTGGCGCTCTAAGCATGGTGCAGTTATTTACTTCAGTCTCAGTCCTACAGTGCTTGCCCTAGTATTGGGAACTACAGTGTTGTTACGCGTACAGTGAATACAGTTCAGTGAAGTCAAAAATGCAACAGATCTTCACACATGCAGAGTATGCTGACATGATGTTTGTCTACGGTTTCTCCGATGGGAATTCCAAAGCCGCTGTTCGTGAGTACGAACGACAATTTCCTAATCATAGAGTTCCAGATAGCAGGGTGTTTACAGGATTGCGTGACCGTGGTACGATTCCCAGCGTAAATGTTGTATCCGAACGTCCCGTACAACAAGCTCTTAATGAAGTTGAAAACATTCTTCAGGTACTAGAACGCAGCCCAACAACTAGCTCGAGACGAATTGCTGCTCAACTCTGAAACGGTTTAGAAAAGGGCATATGTTTATTAGAAACATTTTGTTCAGAATCACCAGTACTATCACCCCTCAAAGTATGTAACTTTCCTCCCGACTCATCCTGTATTAGCTGTAATCTCGTACAGCTATCTACCGTAAAAAAACTTCCGTGTCCTACGTTGAAATAGTTTAAGGTCTAAATAAATAAATATTTTTTTTTACGTACTAAAAACTATGAAGAATTTATGTTATTTCCATTTACAGAATGATAGCAAATGTGGAATTTTAAAGGAAAGTCAGTTAGTTTGTGTTTTGTGTAACTTATTTGAATTTATTTATTTATTTCAATATCCCCGACTTTCCTAGTTTTCCTAGTAACTTTCAAATGCTTCGACTTTTCCAAAATTTCCCTCTTTTCCACACCTGTAGCAACTCTGTACAAAAATGTATGCTTCAGGAACACTATTAACAGTACGTATAATATTTTATGTTTGAAGCATTTATGGTCTATTGAGAACTAATTTATTTTAACTGTGATTTCTTAATTCAAGACATCTCGGATGGATTTGGTTATGGCTTAATTTCAGTGTGAATTATTTCACTTCAGTGTAAGTATGCTGGTATTAGTTTGGTGCATATTCCCGTAACATGCGAAGGTTTACAATTACATACAGATGGGAAAATTACGCAAAATGATATTCTTTACAGGACGATAATGTAGTCACTAATAAATTCCACAAAATGAACACTATTACGTACAAATATTGCTCACATTTGAACATCCTTACAGCGAGCCATCGTCATGAACATGTAGAATGATCGCACTACAGTTTTGCGATTATAATCTTTAGCGACAAATTTCATTTTTGCACCACCAATGATGTTCATCTCGTGAGAACTAGGCGCAAACGTGATAATTTGGCGAGTGCCGGATGGCCTGTCAACATAAAGTTGGAACCATGGTTTAAAGTGCTGTCAGCAACAACTCCCTGTTATAAATCATTATTTGTGGGGGTTATTTAGATGGCTGCTAAACTGTAACAGATATATACATTTAGCCCTTAAAAGTAAATAAATAACATATACATTGTAAATAAATTATTTAGGTTAGGATAGTCGTAGAAAGTCAGTTAAAATTGCATTGTGCTTAGAATTGTACGTTTTATGTGACTCAATTGCAAAATTTTGTTTAAAGTAATTTATATGTAATTTAGTTTTGCGTATTGGCGAGAAGCGCAGTATGACCCGAGGAATGTTGAATTGTGTCACAACAAATTGGCCCTTAACACAGCAGGGGAGGGAAAGTTGGAAAAACAGGAAGTAAAAGCTAGCGGGCAGCCTTGAGCCAACGAGGGAGACACAGATCGGGGTGAGTGATTTTGGTCAGCGCTCAACATCGAGGTCATCAGAGCTGGTAAGGGGTGACATGAGGTGAGTATGGAGCAACACCGGAATGAAAAGACGGGGGAAACGGAAGATCGCTGAGAAAACCCGCCGACCAACGGCATCGTCCGGCACAATTCCCACATGCGAAAAACCGGGGTCCGACCCCGCCGGGAATCGAACCCGGGTCGTCTTGGTGGGAGGCGAATGGTCTGACCATTCGGCCACCGCGGACCAGACACAGATTGGACGCTGAAAACTGGGGCACCGAGAGGCGTGGTTACGTCCACCCCTCCCTCCCGTGCTGTGCAACTTAATATTAACCTTATAATTAATCATCAGAAATTGATAAAATTTTGTAAAAAGTTCAAATTTATATAAATGTTCAAGTGTGTTAATTTGGAAAATATACAATAAATTGATACGGAGGAATATACGGGTTTGTTATGGTCGTCACCCATGAGAGACGCGATTGGTTGGAAGTTCAATGGGGGCGTTCCTAGGAGAGGAGCGGATGCGTCGCGCGGGTCGAACCGCGGAAATTCGCGGGAAGCCACGGAGAAAACGGACTCTTGCAGCAACCGCCATGAAGTGTGCACAGCAGACATTCGCGGGAGTTCGCGATTAAAATTGGATTCTTACCGACGTTTCCACGAAGTGTGGCAGAGCCGCAGAAAAGCCGCGCACATTCGCGAGGACTCGCGGACTTAATTCTTCTGTGGCCGCCACGAAGTGTGGTAGATCCACTGCAGTCAGCTATATACGAGGTAGCGCGCGCCTTAATTTTGTGTAAGGATACAAACGCGTGGCTTTAGAACGATAATCACTATAGCATATCATCTCCCGTGGGACTGACGAACAAGTTCGGAGTTTCCGAAGTATCGAAGGACATAACTGCCGGTGTTTTCAGGCAATAATAATAGAACCCCGCAACAATAAGAGAAAGACCACAACACTATTGATTTATTAAGGGTTAATTAGGGTTAAATGACTGTAAGACAGTTATGGATAAACGGCCATTAACTCTATTAGAATGGCGGATACTCTAAATACAAACACGGTTACGATGTAGTACATCAATTTGGGAGGAGAGCGCAATATTACAGATTATTGATCTATTAAATTAAATGGAGGAATAACACAGGGTCGCTGCCAGCTAATTAGATCTGACGACCTAACCGGGAACGGGGTTGAAGAGGTAGACGGCATCGACGGACGAGCACGCCCCCGCCGGGACTCGACCCACGAGCTACGGAGGAGAGCTGGACTGCTGTTGATCAGATGAGTGTTGGCGGATGACAGGCCTGGTTTACTTGTTAACATTGCCATATATCGGCGTGCTTGCCCTCATTAGTGCCGCACTACGAGATGGATGAGGTGAGTTGCTGTCTACTTTGATTTCCCAACGCTGGTCTAATTGCAGCTCGAACCTCTCTCGCTGTCATGTCATAACATTACCCCCAATGTACATTTCTAGTAAGTATCAACAACACACCATTATGTTGAATAAGTGCTTCAGCCGGTGAAACTACAGTATCTGCAGGTCGTCACAAATTGCACATTTCCAACTTGATAACGCCATGGCCACATCGGCTCGCACAATTCTCAAAGCGTAGGAATACTACCTTGGCCAGCCGAACCTCCCTTCTATCACCAACTGAGATAATATGTAGTATAGGATTGTGCGTCTGGTGAATTCACCTCCCACCCCCTCTAAATGAAAATAACCTATATGGACTGGGATCACTACCACATGGTTTCTCATACTTAACGATATTGTTTTTATTCTCACGAAAAGAGGCCACGTCGGGTTCGGAAACTCTACTAACTTAAAGAGTTGAACACGTAATATTGCGACATGGGCGGTGTATGTAAATATGTGATATATTGCTTCAGCCCCGCTGGCTATCACGCGCAGTTGAGTCTGTTTTGACAATTACGCTGTGTGACCTTATCTACCAGTCAGTATATTTCTTAGACGCTCACTATTAGTCTATATATTTACTATTTTATGTTCCAGCCTGTGAAATATCTTTTGAACTTGAAATACTCTTAAACCAGTTTAAACTCAAAGTGAACTAGATGTGCGTGAGTAGTTTGTAATATTCTGGCGAAGATAAATTCAAATTTAAATCTAAAATTCGTTGTCAAAAAAAAAATAGGCAGACGAATAAATGCGGTACAAAATAAACTCATCCAGTAGTATCGATCAGTACACACATCATAATTTTAAATACCACAAGATTAATGCCCACGACAAAAAAAAAACGTGATTTAACAGAGTCAGAAGGTAACAACTAAACCTTCGACAGGCATATGTGCAAACTGAACACATTTTTGATCGACAGCTCACAATTTAAAATAAAACGCATACATTTACTCATTTAAATGTCAAATTACGCATACATTCTAAATATGAACAATTAGTCCTAAAGTCGTTAAACCACTGTCAACACTTGCATAAAAACTTTTGATAAAATATGTCTGAATGACGAAACCTATACGCGTACAAAGAACTGTTATAGAATATAATAAAACACTGAAGCATCCATATTTCATTTACGAACTATGCATCCGTATCGTACGTTACAAAATGACCCTTGAGTCAACAACTTGCTTAACGTGACATGCTTTATGGAAATTCACTGGGCGACATTCATCTTCTTTCCTTCTCGTTCTTGTATATTCCGCTTTCGCGAAGTTATCTTGTCGTTCCATTTTATTTTTCTCGGAAATTCTGCCTGAGCCAGGAAATAAGGCACGTTCATTTAGCATGCCTTGGTTGTTCAACTTTCAACACGACTCTGCTCTTCCTTGTTTGCTGGTCTTGCATTCATCTCAGCTGGTTGAAGCGGTTCCTTTACTCATCGTGCGTAGAATTTCATACTTTAACAAAGCCACTTATAACTAGTAACCTTATTAAATGTCTTATCAACCAATACCTGCATATAGGTTTAGTTTACATATTCACGCAAAATACGTAGAGATTACTCGATATGTCAATTCCAGAATAATAATAATTTATAAGTTAGCCATTTTTTCTTTAAATTATTTCGACCTAATCCCTTTAAAATTTTGCATAGTGTATAATAATCTTGTCTTGTTTATCCTCACTGCCGTAGCAAACTAATGGCCAACACACTGACACGGAGCACATAAATATTCATCACAGACGATTGTTTCAACAACTGCAAGCAAAGGTGCGCCTGTCACCGTCTCAGAGTCGCTCCTCTTTAAACCGGATCTCCGCCTGGACGATGAGGAGCGACGAAATAAAACGTCGGGGAGTGACAGGTGGCTGGAAGAAGGCGCTTTGAAATCTCTGCGAAGGACGTCGTCGCGAGTTCTTGTACGGCAAATCGCGCGCCGGGTCTCGTTTCGCCCATTGTTTCCTCCCTCACCCCGCCCCCTTATCACCATAGTTTTCTTATTCCCGGGAGGACAAAGCTACGCCGGGGGAGGGGGGAGGGGCAGGAGGCTGGTGAGGATCGATGCGTGCCGCCGTGCCAACCAACCGTCACCCGGGGTGGACGTGAACGCCAGACGGCGCGGCGGCTACCGGACGCGGAAGTTTACCGCGATCACTCGTAGCTAGAGATTGTTCTCCGTAAAGTGAGGATTTTCGAAAACCCCTTTATCCCACCCTCCCCATTTTTTTTCAGCCAATATGTATCATACCGCCTCTTTACAAACATTAAGATATTAATAAACGTTAAAGCGAAATTCAAGCGTTTTGAGCCCTCTCTTCCCCCTTCTCTCTCTCTCTC
>PNEQ01102225.1:0-17296 GCA_003012365.1 Medauroidea extradentata | reverse complement strand
GCATTTGTCCTGTCAGTGTATGTTGTAAGTGTCTAGTCCTTTGTTTTGTATGTCTGTATTCATTTGTATGTCCTTTGTTATTTGTTTATCTTGTGTTTCTGTATTTGTATCTGTTATTTGTTTAGTGTCATCCTGTTATTGGTCGCAAGACTGTTGGATGGCACTTTAAACATAATAAATAAATAAATAAATAAATAAAATTAAAAGTATTATTAAAATTATTATTATTATTATTATTATTATTATTATTATTATTATTATTATTACAGGGTTCTTACAGTCCTGGAAAGTCCTGGAACTTTGACAATGTCCTTAAAAGGCCTTGAAAAAAAATCCTTGAATTTTCATGTAACATAATATTCCAGCTAGTTTATTAAGGCCATGGCTTTTCATTTGTTGCAAACAATTGCAAATAATGCTAATAGTTTTTAACCAAATGCTTTGAAAAAATTTGAGACTGTGTAGAGTCATACAATACAGAATTTTGGCAGGGCGTTTTTTTAAAATAATGTATTGTTTGCTAGCAAAAAATTATTTTGCTTCATTTTGACGTATTTTCACAACAAAATGTGTGGTATTTCGGGGGCAAAAATCTTAAAATCCGTTTAGTGTATTGGAACAGAAAAATTCAGGTACTTACTATGATAGATAGTACATGTGTTAAAACTGTAAGATTGAATTTTTGGTATACTATGTATTAATTTACATTAAGAAATAAATTTTCGAAACCACTGCAAAACTAAACAGAGGCGCCTTAACATTAAAATTCTTTGTCTCAATATTAAGCCATATTTTGTCTATGCATTATTTCTGTAATGTAATTTACTTTACGATTACAGACATTATGCAGTGTAATTAATACACTTTCTGGCATGCCACAGCATGTTCTGTTGTGCCTAGTATTTCTTTTGTATATGTTCATGGCAAGTAGTATGAAGAGTGCAAAAAAAGAAACTTAAGAGCTTTGAAAAGAAAAAGTGTCCCATACGGAATGCAGTGTTTACGCGAGTACAAAAAAATAAGTTACTAGTTGGGTGTGAGAGAGGCATATTGTGCAATGCATGCTATAGAGCGGAATGTCTCCCTCAAGGTTTTTCAAGTAGTAGCTAATTTCTGGTTTGTATATTATTAGTGAACTTCATCAGTTCTAAAGAGAGAGAGAGAAAAAAGATAGAAACTTTGCAAATAAAACCTTAAATTTTTGAATATAAATTTTGAGTATCAAATGTAATTTACAGCGGTCCTTGAAAAATTAGTAGAAAGTCGTTGAAAAGTCTTTGAAAGTCCTTGAATTTTAATTGTATGTTTCTGTAAGAACCCTATTATTATTATTATTATTATTATTATTATTATTATTATTATTAATTTTATTATTATTATTGATGATGATGACAGGTGTTTCTCAATTGACCTTTCAGTCGCTGAGATAAGTTTCATGCAGCCAGGATTTTTAAGGTGTTGCTGTTAACTTTGTCACACTTATAAACATGGTTAGTTAATTCTCAGTTTACTACAGTTTGTTGTATTTACTTAATTATATGGTTTTAAAACTGCCTAATTTATCTTCCAACGCTGTTATTAATTTAAAAAAATACCGGAAACCTGTCACGTCATCCACGAAAATTGAAGTTGTACTGTGTTACAATACAGTCGAGAAGGCTGTTGACAAAATCAATGTTCTGGGTGTACTCCTATCGTATCATAGTTTGTACAATTTCAGCAGACAAGGACACTACAGATATAGTATGCACATAACAATGCAACTAAGAAAATTATTATAATTGCTAAATGGTATGAAAACAGTGCAGTTATTCTGTAGATTTAAACAAAGCTTTAGTTTTGCACAAGAAATAAATAAAACATGTTGAAGGCATTTCTACGTCAAAGGAGGAAGTGTTTACTGTTAGCAGCATGTAGTTAGAAGGACTTTCCTGCTCAGTATAATTTCTACAACATAAAAATGACAGGCGAGCAGACAGACTACAGCACTTCATTCTTTCTTCGTAAAGATGCTGTAAATGCTCCTATGTGTGTACATAGTACAGGAACTGGAAGCTATCCAGAACAATTCTGGAAAAGTATTGTAACTTAAAGGACTGATTCTTCCCATTAATTTTAAAAGTGTTTTAGTTTAGTATTTTCAAGTGTAGAGTATGAAGTTGCTGTTGCTTTCTCATACAACATATAAAACCTTTTACTACTCTGCTGTAAATTTTGATAGTGTTATAAGATACTTTTCCATCTGCTGATTGCCAGATTTGCTGACATTTATTAGTGGAATAACTTGAGTTGACAAACTTCGTGAACAACATTTATAACTTTGTATTCAGTTAGGCACTTACGAGTAATGGTATAGCCTGACATGTATGAGTGCACAAAACACTTTTTATGCTGATGTGTTTATTTTAACCCAAATGCTTTTGATGTTTGCAATATTGTATTTCAGTTTTGATCCCTACCATACCTCTCATAAATTAGATACACATTTGCATTTGTAAATGACCTAAATAAAAATTTACAAGGTCAAACCAGTTTATGCTTATATCGTTCTTAAGGACACTTGTTTGTAATGTTTACAGTTAAATGTTTACCTATATTGTTAAATGTAATAAACTCCAGCTGTGGTTAAAATGTTGGTTCAGATTGTCAGATTTGTTTCCGAAGCTGTCGGTTCACAATTCATATGTTGTTATTTTGCACACCTGTTTGCACGGTCAGCTGACAGTGGATGTTTGGCCCAACTCAATCTGCGTAGTTTTTATTAAATAGGTAGCGGCTGCAGTGGTGTTAAAACTAGTACTATTTAGGCTCCTAGGGTCTCCAAAATAGCAACATTTTTTTGCCAAATGATGTGACGTGCCAGTACTGGAATTTTTCATAGGCAGAGTCGTCAAAATTAATTTTTTGCTTGCATCATAGTTAAAATCTACAGTCACAGACATAATCTTATTTTGTGTTGATTTTGTGAAAATCTCGATAATTGTTTGTTTGTGTCCATAATTTGTCTCAAAATTTTTAAGCTGACATAATTGCCATGCTGCATTTTTGTAGGAATTTTTTTAGAAGTACTTTATTTTCAGCTGTATCTAGTTCCCAAAATAGTTACCAAATTATAATACAAAACACACATTAGAAGACAAGATGAAAGTCAACAAATGTGGTGTTAATAGGTCAGGAGAGTAGACTGGGTAGGATGAAATTTCAACTTACGGCATACAAATCATAACTCTAATAAATTCTCGATCTGTGGTATCTCGACTAGAGCGCAGGGATCGCTTCTGTTAACAGATGAAGCTTGCCAATTTGTGCGATAAAATGTATACAATAGACATAACCAAAACCACTGCGAAGTGACTTTGAATACTCAGTGTTCAAAATATTCCTCAAAGAAAGAAGCATAAAACAAATACTGTGTTATAATACCTACTTACTATAAATAATGTAATGTCTGAAAGATGTGCTGTGGACATCACAGTTAAATATTTAACAAGTGTACAAAATATGTAGGATTTTTTTCATTCGAGCAGTCTTAACACCCATAATTGCTAGCAGGTGATTATGGAAAGTTGCATGGTTAACCTAGGCAGTGAGAAAAATCATATGGAGGTATTTCAAAAGTCATATCAGAGTGAAGTTTTCTTGTGTTCAAATGTGATCTGATCTGGTTGCTTGGATGTGTTTGACCACAACCTGGCTAACTAACCTCTGGTGATAGAGCATTCTGGTCACATGACTGGGTAAATCTAACTAACTCTAGCAGGTTACTTTTTGTAAATGTTTTTACCGGTTGCAGACTACTAGTGTTGTCAGTTCACTTCCACTGCTTCACCCCCAAGTGTCAAGCATGGCTTTGCACACACAGATGACTCGTTAATGGCTTATGGCCAAGCAGTAAATAAACTACGTCTTTAGATCCCTGAAAACCACCCCATTGAGATTTTAGATTAATCATCGCAGCCGTCTTTCTTACGGCTTTGTATGTTTGATTGATCTATTCCAGAATACTGCCCCTATTTACATTATTTTCTTTAAAAATACATATATGAACTTTTTCAAAGAGGAAGAGGAAGTTTAAGGCACACAGTGTTAGTGCCAGTTTAGGTATACATGAAAGAATGAACGTATTGACCTCTTTTGTACTGTGTTGTAACTATGCAGTCTCACTATTTACAAACAAGACTGTCATTTTCTGAATTTTCTTTGCATGATCAAATTGGAGAAGTAATTGTAAAAGTTGGTCATGAAGTTTCTAGGACATTCCAGATGGCTATGCCAGGGCTGCCACCAAATATATTTTTAAAATTCTGTAACTAGTATTAAAAAATTCTGTAATATTTTCAGCTTAAGTCTATGTGCTTTTCCAAATTATTTCTCGCAAATTCTTGCTGTAGGATTTTGGTAGTGAAATTAACATATATTAAATTCTTGTAAGATGTACTGTGAAAAATAGAGATGTTAAGGTCGGATTATGATGCAAACATGTACGCGATAACTGTAACAGTAATAGCATTTAGGAGTATAAGAATAAAGACCTGTGGTTTACGATGGCCTTGTGCGTGCATGTACTCTATGTTGGAAAATGGCCACTTGTGTCAGCTGTTCATTCGGGTGTTTTACATGGGCAACCTTATTTTAGTGTTTTATGTTGATCTTCCGTATTTTGTGTCATGATTATTAGATATTATAAATTTCCTACATTTACTGTATTTGCTGTTTTTTTTTCTCTTATGGCCGCAGTAAAATATGTGACGTGTTTTCTTATTCTAAACTTGTTTTGCCAAACTGCTTTGAAAAAGTTCTTTAGCAAACTATTTTCTAAGGCATTCCTTGTAAATATGTGTTGTATGGTAACTAAAACAATAAAAATATCAAATTTGCATATTACCGTACCCTCCTAGCCTCGTACCTCCTAACCTTACTTGTCAATCAAACAGCTCAATCCTGTACTGCTTACAAAATGCACAAATCAAGAATTTAAAAACAGCACGCTAGCTGCTATATTATTCCTTTTTTTTTTCTATTTAAATCAAGAAATACCCTGCAAGAAATATGATGTCGTTCATCTGTATCAGTAGGCTATAAGGTTAATTTTCATTGTACAAATAAATAGTTTTAGTACCAATTAACTTATGGTAAACATAAGAATGTAGGTTGACAAATAATCATGTTAAAATATAAAGACATAACTCATTATTTCTTTGCATAAAGACATAACTCAGTATTTCTTCGCAGAACGGCACAAATAATTACAACTACATTTTACTGGTGTAAATTAGGCCTAACCTAACTGCATGTTTATGTTACACTACTTTCATATCAAAAAATGGTTCCATGAGTTGGCCTAGCTTATTTGAAAAGATTTAATTTTCCAGAAAATTACTTTCCATCATATTGTCTGCCTAAGGTGGTTAAAAAGATACGAGAAAATTTTGCTGAATTTGAAGATATAAGGTAACCGTATTTAATACATTAATAAAATATTTTTACACTACATACATTCAAATACATGCACTTATTTTAACTTTGTGAAAGGTGTGAATGTGTCTAGGATCTAGCAACAAGTGTATCTCAACTTGAAACTAACTTATATACATTTTTCAAAACACATATCGAAATGTAAATACGTTCTTCGCCAGAGATATATTAGTTGCTAAGCAACGAAGGCAGAAGTGACGTAGGAGGAAGTATTTACATTTTTTCTTGTATATTGCGATCCTATTGGCTGAAACACTTACGCTTTACGGCACAAAATAAAATATAACCATTTCATACACTCCTTACTTCAGCGACGTAACATTGCACGACATGTATGTGTTTTCATTTCCATACGTTTACGCCTGCTAAATACATGTTTGCATCGTAAACCGACCTTTATACAGACCGTCTACTGTTAATGTTTTTGCAGACTGAACCGTTTTCTGTAAAATAGCAGTGCAACTCTCCACCCATTTTACTGTTTGGATATACTTGTAGCACATATTTAGAGAAACTATGAATGTGTTCAACCATCTACTTATTGTTGAAAAATAAATATATCTATGCGAGTATATCAATGGTCTCAAATGTAATGTAGTTTGCTCACATAAATGGCGCTGCTCGTGAAATTAAATAGTTGTATTAGTCTCATAATCGCCGCAAGTTTTTGGCAAAATTTATATCCCAAAATACAGTGTGCCACCATTATGAGGAGTTTTAAAAGAAAATGTTCCTTTAAGATTTATTTTGATGTGATATAAAATGTTAATGTTTTCTTTGTTTACTTGTCCATACTAAAATAAAGGAAAAGATTCCTACGTGCACAGTAAACATGAAATCCATTCATATGCACCACTAATTATTGTGTCGATTATTAAAAAAATAGGTGTTAGAAATATCCGCGAACATCTGACTTTGTCCGTCTGTCCGTTTTAACCTTTAAATATCCGTTAAAACTGATGTAACATTTTATTTGTTACATAAATATGGTTTATTACACCTATATATTTATCAGTCATAAATTCCTGTTGGTGATAAAGAAACATTTATAATGGATCTACACTCTAGTAAAAGAAACAAACAAAATTAGGTATCTTTCATTTCGAAGATAATTTAGTCCCATTATTTGCTTGAGAGTAATGTGTAGGATAGACCTGATTAATATACATACAAAAGATACGTTGATAGATGGCATTTGAAGAATTACTGTAATAAGTAAATGCAAGAAGCATGTATTTGATTTCCTAATGATGATGAGACGTTACATCTACCTTGGGATGCTTACTACCAGACCATGTCCTAGGACTACCAGTAGGTCTATTCTGTAATATTGAAACTTTAACATCTAAATCCATTTGATTTAAATTTCATTCACAAACATTTCAGTAGTAGTCGTAAAATTCCGGCTTATAGACTCTGTTGGATTCTCTGGCATAGTTAGTTCTATCACAGCTTTGTTTTAATTTAATTTCAACTGAATTTTCCAGTGAAATTAACGTCTGTTTGAATTTCTACCTCTGAGATGTAAACCACTTACTCCGGAACAACCTTAGTAGGAAATGACCAGTTGAAACTTCTCTTACCGAAGGTTTTCTTGTGTGTAGCTGACCTCCAGAATATACCTCTAATCATCCTATCTGGTAGGGTAGTTCCGTATATATTCTCCCAGGAACGTAGGTAACCGGGTCTCGAAGTCTGACAATAGACTGACGACCAATTCTTCAACTATGACACCATTTCCAGCGATGACGGTACCCGCGACGATTGTCAACTTGGGTTGAATCTTCCTCATGGAGCTCAATGTTTGGTCATGTATGTCAAAATGTACTGAAGTTAATCATCATCCATTCTTCTTCAATAATTCGGTACGGTGAAATATTGTCTCTCTTATTCCAAACAACTGTCGTCTCGTCTTTCTGCTAAGACGTTTCTAAAAAAATGCCACAGATGTTAATTTACTGTTAGCTCTACTGGTCGATCCTAGAGCCTGATCATGGTGGTGGTGGTTGTGGTGTCGTCGTCGTCGTTTTTTAAATAACTCTGAAGTGAGAAATATATTATAATTAAGTAGAATCTTTAAATGCCATGTTACCTTTACCTATAATGTCAATAAATTTCTAGCTGCAAATACTATTATGTATTAAATCTACGTCTAGCTCGGGTTTCTATGACCATAGATAACACTCTGACGTACATTTTGACTGATCGTCACAACAACAATATTAGTAAGTTCTTTACATCAGTGATGTACAAAACTGTATGTTACACTGATAAAATCCATTAAAACGGCAGGCCTGGGCTATGCTTTGTTCATTTAGTAGTTTAAGCTTTTTCCGTTAAATAAAAGTGCTGTTCTTTATGTGTGCCACTCGTGATGCCATTGTGAGCAACAAAGCTCGAGATTGGTTTTTACAAAATTCTTTTGATGTTTAAGGAATTTGTTTTGTTTTATAGAGTTTTAAAAGCAATCTATTTAACGACAAGATCGTTTTGAAAACATGGCAGTATGTTACCAGCCTAATGCTACTAATAATGTGAAGTGAAATATATTTTTTTTTTTACCTTCACATTTATCAACTTAAGTGTGGCAATATTTTTTCATAAATTTCAAAAATATTACAATTAAATTAGTTTCCTGTAACTTATTGAAATCAGTATCATTCACAGTAATGATGTTAAATGGCACAATATAAAGGCAATTTGCACTTTTAATAACAATTTAAATTTATGGTGTTTCTTTGCAAGTCACATCCATGTTTAAAAAAAATTAGAAAATTGTGCAACTTTGATTAGATTAAACACAGTTAAAAGTTAAGTGACAAAGCTTACGAACCGAAAGTGAATGAAGGAAATATCCTCATTCTTTTCCGTTGATTTTACCCAATGACTTTAAAGCAAGGTGGTGCCGACATTAGACTAAGCATGGTCATAAATTAATAAAGACATAAATGACATGAAAGACAACATTATTGCAGGACCTACTAGTGAATTCTTCTGTAAAGTTGTGTGATGTTCTAGGAAATCATGACTATTAACAACTTTGTGAAGTCTTTATTACCCATACGAAGAATGTTAAAGCCAGGGGCTAGGTTCTTGGGCACCTTAAAAATACGTTAAATTTATCTCTTATTTGCCATTATGTTATGTTTTTTGTATTTAAAACTCGCAAGTTCATAAATGTTTCTTAATACTGATATCAGTGTTCAGATTCCCAAACAATATACCTTTGGATGATTAATTTAATTTTAAGTCCTGATTTACTATGCTTTAATTGAATCTAATGAAAAGAGTGAGATAAAATTTTCAAACATTATAAAAAAGGGTTTTTTAATATTATAAAGACATGGCGATATGATGTTATAGTGAGCAGCATCACAAACTGCAGGCAACTTTGTAGTGAAGCAACTTTATAGCAGAACTTATTGTACTTCTGTTGGATGTTTCACAATTTTAGTTTTGAATGGTTATAAATATAAACATTTATTTTTTAATTTCTTCTGATCCTCGCAATATTGGAAACAGAGAAGACTGTGGCATTTTGAACAAGTAAATAAATACTGTACCTCAGGTTAATCTTTTACACTTTTTTTATGAAAGGAAATACAACAAATTATTTTTCATCAATATTTACATTAAATATGTAACATTTGCCTTTGGTTTATAAGATATAGTCTGTCGTTTGAATGGTTATAAACATAAACATTTATTACTTAATTTCTTCTGATCTTCACAATATTGGAAACAGAGAAGACTGTGGCATTTTGAACAAGTAAATAAATACTGTACCTCAGGTTAATCTTTTACACTTTTTTTATGAAAGGAATTACAACAAATTATTTTTCATCAATATTTACATTAAATATGTAACTTTTGCCTTTGGTTTTTAAGATACAGCCTGTCTCGTGTAAGTATTCCACATTTTGACAGTTCACTTCTGAGAAGTGTGTCTGTAAAAAGGTTTGTGGAGACCGTGCTTTTCCTGGAAGCCAGGTAGGTTTAAAGCTCCAAACAATGGAACTTCCAGTATATTTCTCAGAATAGAAATGTCTAAATATGGAAAAGTTACATGAGACAGACTATATGTCATGTTAACTAGAAACAAACTTGTAAGCAAGTACACATTGTCTAATGTTAACAAATATACAGTGTTCAAGAATAAACAAAGAGTAACAAAAATAATTATTTTTACACAAGACAAAAAATTCAAGACTATTACAATTTGGTTTTCATTTCAGTATATATTTGATCACAGTTCATAGAATTAACTATAGAAAAAGGCTTAAAAATTGCATTGGCCTGTTCCACATCAGAACTGCTGTCGTACGTTTAGTGCTTGTTTGTATTTTTAAAACAAGCCTACTCAGATCTAAGCCATGCGGTAGACCCATTTTCAGAAACTCCTTGAAAATCATGTCAATTCATGCAACTGTCGCTTGCTAACCTTCACTTTCACAGTGCCGATACCCGAGACTAGTCTTCCAGTACGACTGCTCTGTTACAGAGCTGTATTTGTAATCTTTAATTGCATTTCAGCTGCTATCGTGGACTGCTTGTGTTACAGCCTTCTCTGTTTTCCTTTTCGTTGGAGAGATTAACTTCAGAAGAGAGACAATGGGTGCCTCAAAGGTCAATGAGACCACAAATGATAGAATGTATGATGCAGCTGTTTGTCCTAGGAAAAGAATGAACTGTAAACAAACAAAAAACAGAACATTAAATTCTCAGAAACACAATTTCTTTTAAAGATTGTGTATAATTTACACTATAAGTAAATTTGAATTATGTGCACATAGTTTAGAAGAAATTATGTCAACACATTATATTTGCTGGTGCTATTTGGCTTTATAACATTAATAAAGAATTAAATTTATTCTCTCTTTTCTGTATTTGTCATATAAATAAGACTGTGTCTGAATTTGTTACAATGAGCCCTTGTCCTCCCTTAATGAAGTAGGGTACATAACCAAAATTAGACACCCTTTTTTGTTTGTATCTCCAGTACAGTCCCATCAATTCAGTATGAGCTGCTGCTGTTTTAAAATTGTTGCCATGACGAACATCTTGAGCAGCTTCTTTATCGTTGGTCCCACCTTACCATGTGTGGTAATAACAAACATGGATGTAAATGAATTTGTTTAAAATGCAGTTAACTACTGTATTTGTGTTAGTGTTATAACTGTTTCAGATGTTTTAAGGCAATAGACAAATTACACATTTAGCATAATGTACTTATAAATTACATATTCTTAGAAGTTTTTAATTCCTCTTGGTGGTGGTTTGAAACTGTCCATGGGAAAATGTAGGATTTACAAATTTAGAATAGGGTTAACAAATTTGTACAACACGTGCAGTGAACTGGCTATTGCTTGTTTGAAATTGCCAGTTCCAGTCTTAACCTTCAAGTTAAACCAGTTGCTGCATACTGCCTCCCACAAACTCTCTTTTGATGCCTGTTACAACACCAGAGTGGTGAGAGCCTTACCACCTTCAGACAATAGTGCAGAATTGAGGCGCTGGGAACTAGCCCATCAATATATCACAGAATCCAGAAAACCACCAGACCTTAACATCCAATAACTTTCAAATTTCCCACCACACCCTAATTCGTCCCTCGGCCGCTAGTTGTGCTAGTTACCAACTATAGCTTACTGTCCGCCATACTGCAGTGTGCAGTCACTCGCCGCCCGAGGAGGCTGGCCTGGCCAGCGAAACGTCACGACCGTGCAAAAAATGTGTTGTCCATCTGGGTTTTGTGTGTTCGCCAACTTGCAAGTACTGTTTCTGCAAGTATTAATGCATCTGTGTCTACGTTTTTAGTAATTAGTAACCTAGCGGCTGTATCCCACCTTTTTTGTTTACATGTCAACTTATATAAAATTATAGATATTCTGTGAACTACCAGACATTGTATTTGGAATTACTTATTACTAAACAGCTTGTCTCTATGTTTCTTCTGAACAACGTTACAGTTCCTAGAGTGTAGTTGGAAATGAACTGCAATGTTTATGTCTGTGATTTTATTTATGACAACAGCAGTTTGTTTCAAATATGATAAGGAACAAACTGCACAAATTAATTCACATATTTTGTAATTAAACATGTAATACTTAAGCGTAACTTAGAACAAAATGGACAAGCACATAAACACTTAGTTTTCCTTACTTAAAGAGTTATTTAGTGTCTGGAATGTTTGTTTAGTTGTATGTTGTATTCAAGATGATAATGGGATTGAAAAAATGTCTAGGACTACTTCAAAAGTAAGAATTTCATCAACGTTTTTAAGACGTTTTCCATCTCTTGCTACTGTTAAGATGTTCCATTGACATTTAGACAAGCTTCATTTTAAAATAGACTTCTGCATGCAAAACAGGTGTACAATTATCCAGGAGGAAAACTAGAGCATTTAAGACCTAACGTGTGGAAACCTACATTACACAGAAGTTTCTTCGCAGGTATTTAGGGTAACGAAAATAACTAGACTTCTACTTATTGTGTATAATGTGATGACATCAGTGATCGCCCCATTGTGCTAAGTATGTTGGTAGTACCATGTACCAGAATTCCCATGCTGCACGATAAAATGCAGGTGTTGCGGCCGTTCGGTACCTCAATTTTCGGGAGTGTAATAAATGGTAAGTTGGAAGCGAGTTGCCAGAGGTAAGGTGTATAAAGTCTACTACCGTAGTAATGAGTCGGAGTGTGCTGCCGGGAATGGGTAGTAAGTTGTTGTGAGACGTGTATTCCTATGGCAGTACATACTTGTGGACTTGAATTATGTGGTGAAAGTGTAGCGGCCCTAAAGCACTCGTTCACCATAAATATGAGGCTGTTGGTAGTGGGAGCAAAGTAGTTACCGCAGGGTAATTTTTTGGCACGTACTATGAGTAATTCTGGCTTGACGATCATGTTTGAGGAATCTTATATTGGCCAGGTTGTAGTGTATTTTCTCCTATGTGTGCGGTGCCAGCAGGACGATATACTGCTGGCTGGCCCTTTCCGACAGACTTCTAATTCCTGGTAGTACTAAATAAATGTTTTACAGCTTCGAGCTGGGAAAGAGTTTTAAGTGACTTTTTTTTTTTTTTAATAATAAGTTTTTAATGAGATTTAAATACTATCATGTCGCGGGCATTAGGATGCAGTAACTTTCCACACCGCATTTGATTGGCGGGCACCATCAGTTGGGTCAGTTGGAAGTTTGTACTCGCTGCCAGTAAAGTTTGGTGCTACGGCAAGAAATTAAGCACGACGGAAATATTCCTTTGACTCCTACTTCTAGGTTTGTCTGCTGGTTTGCCATCTTGGCAGACAGTGTGAGCTGCATTTTGGAAGAAAATTCAGGTAGCCTATTTGTTGTAACATTTTCATTTACGTCCTGCAACACCAGAACATTTTACGGCAGGTGAGCGATGAGTGGAATTGAATAGCATACAGTTTAACTCTCTTGATGCAACGTTTTTTTTATTAGACTTAAATTTTTCTGGCAGTGGAAATCTTGCTTCTGGAATAACTGTTTCCACGTAAAATCATATTTTACTTTCTTCGAACCTTGTCATTTGCAGCGGCCCTTTTAAAGACATTAATTAAATCATCAGATTGTTATGGGTCCACAAGTTTTGTGTAAATATAAAATTTTAGGACTTTGCCATTGGTAATTTTTGTTAATATTGTTGAAGCCTATTTTGTTTGTATATTAATTTTTTAATTTAATACAGAGTTCAAGTGAAAATGCACTTTTTTTCTTCTTCTTCTTCTTCTTCTTCTTCCTTTTTGTCTGTTGAGTTCCTATGCATTACACCTGTGAGGTGTTGATAGTTGCTGCTTATTTCAGATTGATTTTTAAATTTTTGGTAATTTTGAAACACTTGGTGTGTTAACTTTGTTTGCCTTTCCCACCCAGTCTTGTTACATCTTCTCAGAATTGTCAGTGTTGCGAGAAGGTGTCACAATAGGAAGTGGCTGGATTGACGATGGATACCAAAACACACACCATGCTGTCGGTAGCTATCTTGGCAACTTGCTTTATTCAGGAAGCTCCATAGAGCTATACGTACACACTACATAACACTGTTGATTACAGCAATTATACAGCACCAGTGTATTTTTAGTGAATAAACAAATTAAATTATTTTTACCAGTGGAAAATAGACATACACTTTTTTGGGTCATGTAAATAAAAGCACATGGCAATTTTTACGTTAAAATGCAACAGAAAGTTACAAACTTGATGAAAATTCAATTTAAGCAGGGCTGTTTTGAGTGTTCTCTTTATCATGAACTACCTATAATAATATAAATTCAGTGGATACTAGCCACAAATATGCTGAGACCTCTAGTCCACTTTATAAAGATGAGAACACGTACTTGAGTCATGTCTTGTAGGAATGGGAATTGAATGCTAAAATTTTGATATTTATGTATTGATATATCAAAAGTATCGAAAAAAATTTTCCTCTTTTTATTTGCACAGGTATCATACAGTAAACAATTCAAGATAGTAGAATATTTAGATGTTAAACTTACAGTGCTTTTAATGCATAATACATTATGCTGTGATAGAACACTAAGTAGTGGAGACTAAATAGATTTCATTTAACACTTTTGCAAAACTATCTGTAGTCTTGTATTGCTACCAACACTAGTCACTAATCAGATTC
This sequence comes from Medauroidea extradentata, assembly GCA_003012365.1. Taxonomy (NCBI): domain Eukaryota; kingdom Metazoa; phylum Arthropoda; class Insecta; order Phasmatodea; family Phasmatidae; genus Medauroidea; species Medauroidea extradentata. The sequence continues at coordinate 3,164 of PNEQ01102225.1, read as the reverse complement.
TGGAACTGTAACAAATGAATTAGAGGGATGTTACAAACCAAACCAACAAAATAGGGATTTTTCCTGTTGAAAATGGGAATTTCTTACACTGCACACTTGTATAACTGTGAGGCAATAATTTATTTATTTATTTAATACATCCAGTAGAGTCACGATTGCACAGTCAATGGCTATAGGACAAGTCACAATAAAATATGCATATATAAGTAAATTAGATTTTTTAACACAGTTTATGTTATGACATCATAATTCTAAATAGACTTCAAGTACAATTATTAACTGATCAGATTATAAATAATTTAAATATTTAGCTTATATTCTAAATATTCATTTACTATATAGAAAGAATTACTTAACAAATAACTTTTTAATTTAATTTTAAAACTCTTACAATCACTGTTAAAAGTTCTTTTTAGTGTTGTAGGCGATTTATCCTATAAAATAGTGGCTGAATACAAAACACCCATCTGGAATCCCTTGAGTCTTGTAGTAGGTTTGTGCAAATGCCTAGCTTGCCAGGTATTAAAGCCATGTATTTATTTCAGAATTCTACGGGAATATATCAGCGTTTTCAATCACAAAACATAAAACTGTGTATGTGTCTATATATGTATCTAAATTTTAAATATCTTCGCACTATCCACAGAATTTCCCCAAAAGATTATACCAAACGTCATTAATGAATGATAGTAAGAATAATAAACAAAAAGTGTAGTCTGTAGATTCTGTAACCTTGTTACATTGACAACAGCATAACATGCAGTGCAAAGTTTGCGTAACAATTTAATAATATGACTTTTCCAATTTGTCTTTCTACAATTAGACCTAACAATCTAGCATTATTAACTTTCTTAATATTGGTTATATTAGAAAATATCGCACCTGTTTCTGCTTCAAATTAGTTTATTTTTGTAGTAAACTGAATAAAGTTTGTTTTTTTCAATGTTGAGAGTTAATTTATTTGCTTTAAACCACTTTGTTAATTTTTCAAAAAAGCTATTGCTCTGTCCAAGGATTGCTTGGTTGTTTTTTCAGTTAAGAGTAAGCTGGTGTCGTCAGCAAAAAGCACAGTAGTTACATCTTCACCAATGTAACTTGGTAAGTCATTAACATATATTAAAAACAATAAGGGACCCAACACAGATCCCTGGCGAACACCATGTTTGATAATTTTACTTGTAGAAAAAAACTTCTCCTATTTTAACCTGTTGAGTCCTGTTATCTAACAAAGATTTTAGTAAATAAAACATTTTATTTGTCATAACATTAGGTTTTAACTTTTGTAGCAAAATACATTGACTGATGCAATCGAATGCCTTCGTTAAATCACAAAAAACAGCCACTGGGCATTCACGTTGATTCAGAGCTGTGAAGATTTTATCAACAAGTATAAAAATGGCATTACTTGTAGACTGTTTACTCCTAAAACCAAAAGAGAAGCAGTTGTTATCAATTAAGATGTGCAAATAATCTAGAAAAAATTACTTTCTCAATTATTTTGACAAAGACACTCACTAAAGAAATACATAGGTCGATAGTTGGAAATGTCTGTTGTAGAACCTTTCTTAAATATTGGTTTGACAATAGCTACCTTTAACCTATCGGGAAATATACCTACTTCAAACATATGATTACATATTATATTACTCAATGGGCTACTAAGGGAAGAAGCACACAATTTAATTGTCTTACTGTTCAAACCATCATAACCACAAGAGTTCTTAGATTTCAAAGATTTGATTACTGTAATTATTTCCTGTGGTGTAGTTATATGAAATTTAATGTCAGGAAATTGATTAGGTTGTTTGTATCTATGTTACCCATTAATTTGATAGCATCTAAATCTGTATTAGAGTTATTAACAGACATAGTTGAGACAATATTTATAAAATAATCTTTAAAAATGTTTGTTACTAATTCAGTGTTATTAATGGCATTGCCATTTAAGTTCAATTCTATGACATCATTAGTCTGTGTTATCTTGTCCATTTCTTGTTTTATTATATTCCATGTTGCAAAAGTTGTATTCTTGGCAGACCTTATTTGATGATTATAATTTTTACTTATTGCTGGCAATATGACTTTTTTTTAGTATCTAACAATAAATCTTGTAGTGCTCCTTTAATAAGTTTGAATAAGAATCTCTTTGTAATAGAAACAACTTTATTTTTTGCCTACAAGATATCTGTATACCTGTAGCTATCCCACCTTTAGTTTGATTCATATTATTTAATTGCTTAGAACTTACAAATTTAACTGGAACAATATTATTAAAATTAGTCAAGACTGTATTAAAAAAGGTATTGAACTTTTCATTTACACTATCGCTTAAATTAAATAAACCTCCCTACAATTTGTGTTACTGAGAGCCTTATTGAACAGAATGACTGAGTCCTGAGATAATGGGTGCAATATTCAGTTTCATTAATAATATTTGACCATCATGGTCTGATAAACCATTTATAATAAGTGAAACAAAATAATTATTAATCTTAGATGCATCTACAAATACATTGTCAATAGCAGTACTACATGATTTATTTACTATTCTTGTAGGAAAATCAATCAAGGAGACTACTTTGAAACTCAATAATAAATAATTCAATTCATTCTTTGGATTACTTTCACATAAATAGTCTATGTTAAAATCACCCATAACTATAACTGTTATATCAGGATTATATATTGAAATTAAAATCAGTTCAAGTTGTTTTAAAAATACTTGGAGGTTCTGCGAATGTAAATTAATCAAATAATTTTTCATTTCACTAGTACTGTAATTAATTTGCCCCTAGTGGTAGTGTACTGAAAAGCAGGTGAGTGTAGAATATGTAGAATAATAAAGTTTGTAGTATTAAATATAGAAGTGTGTTTAGTCTTTCTGGCTTTCGATGGTAAATTATTCTCACTTACCATCCGGCAATCTGCATCTGAAAATACATATTGAAATCCCAAAAAGAAAAAAATTAAGTTAAGATGAATAAAAGAAACGGAAATTTATTTTAAAAATTTAAGTGAAAAGAAACAGATGCTGTGAATTTAAAATCCAGGACTAAAATACTCTCTTTCTCTCTCTTTTTCTCTCTCTCTTTCTCTCTCTCTTTCTCTCTCTCCTTCTCTCTCTCCTTCTCTCTCTCTCTCTCTTTCTCTCTCTCTTTCTCTCT